>JAQBSW010001198.1:0-145173 GCA_029291075.1 Eudiplozoon nipponicum | reverse complement strand
AAACTTCAGATTATACTAACATGCGCGCATCGTATGCGTGGCATTTCAAATGATTAATTCACAAACCCGCAAGCGGCAGAATTTGTTATTTAATAGTGTGTTGGAGATCTGTAGAATCTGAAATAGAAGAAAGCATCATTAGAATTTAAAAGAGCTATCAACTGCTTATTATAACGTTCTCCTCCTATATTTGATTTAAAAGAAAGCCTAGCGATTTACTGCTGTTATATATCGACACGTTCTTACAGTCCATCCAATGGCCGGTTTCCTGTGTGTGTCCAGCTATGTCCGACCTATAAATGTGCTAATATTTATATTCAAGGTTTCAGTGATTCCACGGTATTTCATACATAAAAGATTTGTTTAGTATTTATATTCTCTCCTTTTAATTTAGTAGTGTACGTTCACAATATTATTGTTTAAAAAAAATAAATTTATGATGCTATAATTCGTTTCTAAGGTCCTTAGTTTACTACTCAGTTTGGAACTTGGTATTAGCACTGTCTTACGGTTATTCCTCCGTTATTTTTGCTCCACCGTTTTCGTTTTCTACTAACATTTATTTATGACTTCATTAATGATCGTTTATATTGCTTCCTATGGATATTCATTTTCACAATCTATCTCATTAAGTTACATATTGTTTGGGGCGGAGAACTAATATCCATTCAATTGTGTATTATGTGTTGCGCAATTAAAAACAAATTAGTTCAAATATGATCAGAAGGATAAACCAAAGACAGCATGAACGGAAAGTATATTCTCGTGAACATTCTTATCATGTTTATTGGCGACTCACCCGTGGGAGCCGGTATTACGTCCTTTACTCGCAATATATTTTGGTGCGAAATGTTGGAAAATAGGACGGTACAATCTCCTATTCAAATATGTAAACCTGCAGTAGTGAAACTAACTTCATATAAAGTCTTCGATAATGCGACTTCAAAGCCAACACACTATATAATAATATATATGCGACGTCTGTAAAGGGTACCATCTTTATGGCTATTGTGTACCACCATTATATTACCGAAAATGTACGTAATACCAACACGATAGATTTCAATGTATGCAAAATTTCCGCAAAATCGAAAATTAAAACTATTTTCCAATACCTGTTACTTCAGCGAATCATATTGGAACAATTTTTTATTAGATGCTCAACACCGAATATACCATTGCATATATATTAGTTCTCGGCCACAAACTGTATCTAACTGTTATATATTTAACTGAATGGTGTAATGATTACCGCGAAATATGATAATTGATATCAATCAAGGACAGAGGGTGTGGATTTGCTGGAGTAACAGGTTTTCAGAAATAGCTGTAATTCGCCATTTTGGTTAAATTTTTGCATACATTGAAATCCATTGTGTTGGCACCATGTGTCTTCTCCGTACGATAATGTTGGTATCGGATACTGACACAATATCGATAATGTTTGTACCTTTTAAAGACATGGTATGTATATAATATATAGTAAGTTGGCTTTAAATTCGCATTGCCGAAGACTTTATAGGAAGTTAGCTTCATTACTGCAGGTTTACACATTTGTATAGGAGATAGTAATTTTCACTTGTCTCGCATACCTCACATTCCTTATCCAAATATATAGTGAGTAAAAAGCGGAATACCGCCTCCTACGTAGGAGTCACCAGTAAGCACGAATCGAATATGCACGGCATTATACTTTCGTTTCATGATGTTGTTGGTTTACCATTCTGGTCATATAATAACAAATTTGTTAGAAGGTGCGCAACACCTAATACACATTATGTCCTAAAGTATTCTAAATTATTTCCATTACATCTTAAAAAGGCCACTCCAGGACTTCTCATGTTCATAGATTTGAAAGGGCCCATTTTTATCCCGTAAGGAGGAGTACTGAAAAAATAATTTAAAATACTAGAGTATGTTTCGTTTCTATAGACATCCTTTTCACATGTTTGACGTTCCGTCCCAATTTAAAATCAAGGAATAAAAGTTCACCCATTTAATAAAATCGCATAATGCATATGCATTTTCAGTTAAACTAAGCGAGTATAATTTATAAAACGAAATTCATCCAGTAGACCGCTTTCATTCTTCTTTTGCCGTGAGCAGTACTTGAAGAGTTCTGAATAAAGACGAAACCGTTCTTCTGGATAAATTATCTTTTCTATATTGTGTAATGCTTAATTTTAAAAGATGTATTATTTTGTTTCTCAGTGCTGTCCTTTTCGTTTCGGATTTGACCGCATTTTTCTTGTGCGGGACAATTGTTAGCACTCATAGGTCGGCAAAATCTTGAACCTTTTATCTTTTCAGATGATGTAATTTTTGGCCTCAGTTGATGGGTTCTCACTTGTCCCTTCTCCTTTAAGCCTTCAATTAGCTGATTGTCTGAAAGCGCTTTAGGATCAAGATCCGCCATTGATCTTTCACCTATATTTCGAGACGTTATTTCCAGTCTCATCTTCAGGGTTGACACAATACGCACAGGAGTAAAACACAACTTGTGGCAAATGTGGTGCCACAAGTTGTGTTTTGTAATAGTGAAGATCGGATCTTCAATCAGTGATGAAAACTAAAAAGAGGTCTAGTGAAGTAGCCATCATCTGATTTTGCCGACCTATAATGCTTAATTTGTTCTGACAAATATATATATATATATATATATATATATATATATATATAACTGGGATTGACTTTTATATGAAGATCGCGGCCCATATTGAAATAAATTTTAGCGCATCGAATGACTATTTGACTCACCCATTGGTTCTTTTGTAAAATTGAATTGTTGTCACCAACAGGTTTGCTTCGTGAATCCAAATACAAAAATAATGGAACCTCACAAACATTACCTGATCTGCGTTCTAACTAGAGCAGATTTTTTTGTTACCGTAGTTTTCTTTATTCAACAAAATATTTCGGCTGCCTTTAATGATAGCCTTCTTCGGTTGGTTCATCCTCACGAGTTTTACAAATAAAACTAATAAGCAAGCCAGTTTTATCTGTGAAACTCGTGAGGATGGACCAACTGAAGAAGGCTGCCGATAAAGGCAGCCGAAATGATTTGTTAAAGAAAGAAAACTACTGGAAGAAAAATGTTGCGTTAGTCAAAACGCAGATCAGGTAATTTCAATTAATCCAGTTTTGCAAAAAACCTTTTCATTTAAGCAACCTCACAAACATATTCGGTGTAATGTGTATTTTTACTAGAAAAGCTTTCACGATAGTGTGCGATCAATTACATTATTAAAGTGAAATTTTTGGATGTGCGAGTTGAAAAAGATATTAACATAAACATATTTGTATGGCTATATCAATCATTTAATAATGCCAAATTGGCTCGAGAAGATAAAAGAGCCATTCAGAGACCACCTATCATGTATAAACTGAAAATTGCATGCAATAGCAAATTCTGTTTGTCTACAAGACTGTTCATGTCCTTTGGACATTAATAAATAGTTGCCACAATTGCGGCACCTGGGATCTGTACGCAAAATAATTTAGTTTAGGCAAATGAAACATATCCGCTGTAACGCCATTGTCGCGTGCCGCGTGCAGTTGTCAGTTTAATACAAGCTTATTTGTTTTAGTCATTCTTGACTTCAGGTTGACCATCGTGAATATCGTTTTTTATCTAAAGTTCCCACTAGCCATCCCGGATCTTCCATTATCCAACAGACACTATGGCACCTTGGAAATCGATATTGAGTTGAAGTAAAATGACATGATTTAATTAAACTTTTGGGGACGGTGTAAACTAAAATTTGCATAAGTGAGCGAATGAAATTTCTCCACTTGATCGAATTCATCTTTCTTGAACAGGGTGTTTTTGATGTAATGACAAATCGGAGATGAATACTGAGAACTTCAGTTCGAAAAGGCATTCATGTGAATTTGTCTGAAGGTAAGATTGATCAAATGCCATTAGTTAGTATGTAATGAAAAATTGCAATCAATGCGTTGTCTCGGCAGTATAGGGGACAGATTGCGTGATTGAATCGGTTTCTAGTTTTTGCTGCGACAATTCTGGCTCCTGCCTAACGTTACCAAATAAGGATGAGACCGGTCTGGTGGAGAAGCTGTTTTTCATCTTTTACTTTGTTTAATTTTTATCGAGTATAAATATATGATATATATATATATATATATATATATATATATATATATATATATTCCGTGATAGTATGTAAATTCACCAATTTTAAAATATGAGATAAAAGAACCGTAATCCATGGAATAAAATTTATTAATAAATATTATTTCTACCAGTATCTACTGCAATTATTGTGTATGCATTAGTGATATTTTCGCTTATCCAACCATAGCTGTACGTTTGTCGTAACGAACCTCATCTTAGCGATGTGTCTTTTATTAATACGCAATGTGGAATGCTTCTATACGAGAATTAGGTGATACTATTATCTAATAAACAAAATCTAAGATTTTATACAATTATAGTTGAAATAAAATCTATTGACTAATACATGAGAAACAGAAGTGGACAAAGCCAGATAACATAAAGAATGAAATAATTTCACATATCGAACCCAATAAAAACGATAATCAATTCGTTAGCAAAGTGATAGAAACAATATACCTTATTTGAAAACCAAGTAAACAAAGGGCCTTAGAAGGAAATTCTCGGATTTAAGTGGATAGTTTTAAAATTTCAATGAAAACTACATATTAAGAACATAATAGAACATAAGTGCTTCTAAGTAAACAGGAAATCAGTGATTTTAAAGGTAGTCACACTTTTATGAACACAACTTAAACTTGTTTATATTCGCATGAAAATACACCTAACTCTTCTTTTTCATTCACTCTATGGTGTATGCTTACCGTTCCTCCTACTCCAAATTTCAAAAAGTATTTCCTACCTTTTGATATCATTGTATTACATATGAGACCTAAAGATTTTTTTAACTGAAGAAGCATTCGTTATATTTTCCTTAGTTTTTGTTTAAAACGATTCTATATATAAAATTTTTTAAACGTTTACGTTGCTAAAGGGCTAGCCAACTACATTCATGTCAGTCTATGGCAAGATTTTAATAATAATATAATATATTATTTGCTTAAATCTGGTCGTGTGAGTTATGCGCTGTGTGTGTGTTTTTAGATTTCTGATGAGAATACTGGAAATGAGGTACCGAAACGTCATTGACCCATGATTAAATCAAACTTCTTTTCCATTGGTTAGTACGAATGTTTTGGAAGCCTTCGGATTGAGGCGGCGAATCAGCACCTAGCCATCACGAAGTCGAACTCAACGCGTACGTGGAAATGAAGATCGATCGGATCATTGCGAAACCGAGAGTGCAAATCAGCCACCCTGAATGGAAAGTGTGGATGCATTAAATGAACTATTAATGCGAACGTATTTACGTTAAGGTTCATGTGATCCCATTATAAATTTAATCGGCAGCAAGGTTTCACTCAAATACTCATTAAAAACAATTTCTTAAGACAGAAATATCCAATCTTACGATTTTTTCCATCTTATTATGACGGAAGCTGCCTAACGAAAATGTTTATTATTACATAGTTCATATTTTATATTAAGCAGCCAGAATTTCTGCCTCCCGTCCAAATCTTGAATGTGTTATAGGCATTATCTTCCTATCAACTTTGATTTTCTATATTTAGGCCTTATAACGTTCTAAATCATATCTAATTATGAATTATTTCATTTCAGATTGTATTACTTTCAAAGAGTATGTAGTAAATTCCAATATTTCATATAATTCTGCAGCATTCATGAGTTTGTATCCCTTCTGTAAATAACTATTTTCCGCCTATCACAGTTTCTTACCAACTTGACATCTAATCATGACAATGCACCATTCTCCCTTTCTAACGGGAATTTAAAATCACTCATTCTATTAGCAAATTCAACTTGTTTATTTTATTCATACTCACCATGTTTTCATATAATAAATATTTTATCCAAGTAACTAACATAAAGAAACGGAGTTAAAGATGCCTTTTACATAGAATTTGACTCCAAATAGTGAATGAATATATTCGCTTGTTATTGAACCTTTCTCGGAAGAGTTCCGTTGTAGTCAGATCTGATAACGGCCTGGAAATCTATTTTCTTGCTCTAAATTCCATCTACTGGTTTGAATTAATCATTTATTTGTTTGCAACCTATCTGTCCGGCTAATACTAACGATTAATATTCACACGAACTGCTAAAGTAATAGTGACTTATTAAAGATATATATATATATATATATATATAGAGAGAGAGAGAGAGAGAGAGAGAGAGAGAGAGAGAGAGGCGATGTTATGCGTATGCGAATGATTTTTTAAAATACTCGTCTTCCGGCTAACAGTGAAGAAATAATAGTTTGCATCATATAGACATAAGCTGAACATAAATACGCGGATTCGTGAATTTTCATTTAGAAATTGTAAGTTTTTCGCGGTGACTATCGTTTGTAAAGAGCGCAGATTGTACTGTAAACGACTGGCAAGTTTGAATCAAATATCATCCAAGGAATGTTACGAGAAAAATCTATTCCAGTAAGTTATGTATTAGGTGTTGCGCACTAAGTAAGAAATTGGTTAAAATTTGACCGCAAGGATAAACAAAAGATAGCATGAACGATAAGTATAATCTCGTGAGCATTATTTTTATGCTTACTGGCGACTTATCAGTATGAGCCGTTATTACGCACTTTATCCACTATATATTTGGGTGAGGAATGTGGGAAAATAGGGTGGTAGAATCTTTTATACGAATCTGTAAACTTACAGTGGTGAAGCTAACTTCATATAAAGTTTTCGAAAATGCGACATCAAAGCTAACTTACAATATATAATTTATGTACCGATACTGTAAAGGGTACCAACATTATGGCTATCGTTTCAGTACCCGATACCAACATTTTCGTACCGAAAAGGTGCATGGTACTAATACTTTGGTTTCCGAGTCTGTACATAGTACCAACGCGATGGATTTCAATGAATACTAAACTTCACAAAAATTGAGAATTACACATATTTCTGAACAATTTTTACTCCATTGATCGATATTAGTTATCACATTTCGCGGTAATAAATACACCATTCAATTAAATATATAACACATAGATGCTGATTGTGGCAGAGAACTATACTTTCCGTTCATGCTATCTTTGGTTTATCCTTCTCGTCATATTTGAACTAATTTGTTTCTAGTTGCGCAACTTCTTATACATAACCGTATTTCAGTGAGTGTTAGAAATTTATTTCGCTGCAAAATAAATATTTAAAAAAAATATATTATCAATTATATAACTGTGTGGTGTACATTGGATGACAGTGTATACAGATCTTAAATTTTTAACTAATAACTGCATTCATTTTGCAGAAATCTTGGAAATATTTCATAATATTTTTACATGTGTTTTGGAATTTAAAATTCTCCACATTTCAATTATTTTCTTTAGGTTAGATACTGTTTGTCGCGGAGAACTAATATATATGCAGTTATGTATTAGGTATTGCGGACCTATTAACACATTAATTCAATTATGACCAGAAGGACAAACAATAGACAGCATGAGCAGATAGTATAATCTCGTGCACGTTTGTTTCATGCTTACTGGCGACTCATCATTAGGAGCCGGAATTGCACCATTTATCCACTATATATTTGGATGAGGAATGTGGGAAAATAGGATGCTACAATCTCCTAGACGCATGTATAAATCTGCAGTATTGAAGCTAACTTTATATGAAGTCTTCAACAATGCGAGCTTCACTACTGCAGGTTTACACATTCATATAGGAGATTGTACCGTCCTATTTTCCCCCATTCCTCAACCAAATATATAGTGGGTAAAAGGTGTAATACCGGCTCCTACTGATGAGTCGCCTGTAAGCACGAAACGAACGTGCACGAGATTGTACTTTCCGTTCATGTTGTCTTTGGTTTATCCTTCTGGTCATAATTGAACTAATTTGTTATTAAGTGCGCAACACCTAATACATAATTGCATAGTTGTCTTGAGGTGTCGTCTACTTATCCGCCAATGATACACTGTGTGCTTCCATCATTTGATATGTCAATATCGCTGATTTTGTTATAATGCTTTAGAAAAACTAATATTTCTATTTAAGTTTAATGTGAAACCAATTACTTTTATTTCGTTAATATTTGTGAATAGGTAAATCTAACTGCATAAACTGCTTAAAGTCCAGAATTTTGGTTACACTGGCTAGCTGTGCCGTATCGTACGCGCTCACTGGACCTAAAGTGTCAGGTGAAACTTTAGATTTGTGCATGAAGCTGGAAGGTGTTAAAGTGCATCAATACAGAGCAAACCGACAGCAATCGACAGAGAGTGGAAAGCGATACTTCAATGTCGCCGAGGCTGATCAGCACAAGTATCGGACTGTGTCTGTTTCCAATGAAGCCTCCAACTGGATTCGTAGAGTGGCGCGCTTTAGCCTGCCTACTCGAGGTAAGTATTAGAACACTGTTTACTTTAAAAGATTTTGCTTCATGCGTTAGTCGACCGTTAGTAGGCTTAGTTCTTATGCATATTAACCGACAGCATCAGATTAGGAGTATTTATTTTAATTTAATTCATGACATTGGTATGCTTATTGAGTTTTTTCCGGTAGAATCACTTGAAAGCAGTTTCATTATACTTTCGTTCTACATATATATATATAAAAAAATAACACATTTTAGCTTTCTTGAGTGAATACTAACCAGAAACATATGACTTCAAACTGCGTGTGATATACGGCATGGGTCGCGTAGTTAATGAAGTTCCAGACTTCTGTTCGCGATTCGTTCGCATAAATTTCTGGACAGTCTTTGAGAGTTTCTCATAAGTAGGAATCCAGTCTAATGGGCAAATTGTGTTTGCTAACTGGGGCAGTGTTGGATTTAAACTGTCAAAATATATATATTCAAAATCTATTCCTCAGTCTTTAATCCAATATAACATCCAAAATGGCAAGTCGTTTGTTGAATAATGACAAATCGGGGCTGGATATTTGAAACTTCAGATATAAATAAATTCAAAATAGGTCAAACCTGAAGGGAATGCTAACCTGAAACAAGTTGTCATATGACTTGAAACTGCGTGAAATATACGGCGTATGTTACACAATGGATGGAGTTCTGGATACCGAAGCAAATGGGCTTTGGTTTGCGTCTCCTCCGCAGAAAATTCTGAACAGTCCTTGAGAGTTCTCAATAAGAATGAAACCGGTCTACTGGTTATTTTGTCTTCGCTAACTGACGAAGTGTGGGAATTAAACTGTCAATTTATATCTATTCAAAATCCTTCAATTTATCTTTCATGCAATATAACTTCGAAAATGACATGGTGTTTGGTGAATAATGACAAATCTAGGGTGGCTTGTTTAAACTTCAGGTATAAAGATATTCCAAATAGGTCTCACCTGAAAACAAAATGCTAACCAGAAAAGTAAGTTGGTGGGTCTTTCAAATGCGTGCATTATGCGACACAAGTGGTGCAGTGGATATTGTCCCAAATTCTGATGCAAATATTCTCCGGTTCATGTACCATTAATGGAAAATTTTGGACAACACTTGAAATGTTCCCAATAAGAGTTAAACCGGTCTATTGGATAATCTTACAGTTAAATACTGTTTTTTGCGAAGAGCTAATATATATGCAAGTATATATTAGGTTTTGCGAACCTAGTAACAAATTAGTTCAGTTGTGACCAGAAGGATAAACCAAAGGCAGCATGAACGGAAAGTATAATCTAATGCACATTCGTTTCGTGCTTACTGGCGACTCATCAGTAGGAGCCGGTATTACGCCCTTTAACCACTATATATTTGGTAGAAGAATGTGGAATGTGCATGAGATTATACTTTCCGTTCATGCTGCCCTTGGTTTATCCTTCTGGTCACAACTGAACTAATTTGTTACTAGGTTCGCAAAACCTAATACATACTTCCATATATATAAGCTCTTCGCAACAAACAGTATTTAACTGTAATATATTGAATTGAATGATGTCATGCTTACCGCGAAATGTGATAACTGATATCGATGAAGGCCAGAGTGTATGGTTTAACTGGAGTAACAGGTGTTCGGAAATTGTTGTAATTCTCAATTTGGGTGAACTTTAGCATAAATTTATATCCATCAGGTTTGTATCATGTACCGACTTGGAATCCATAGTGTTAGTATCCGGTACTCATCGATTTCAACAAAGGAATCAGTTACTAACACAATAGCCATAGTGTTAGTATCCCTTACTGACTCGGTATATATATTATATAGTGTGAGTTAGCATTGAAGTCGCATTGTCGTTGACTTTAGATTATGTTAGTTTCACTATTACAGGTTTACACATTCGTCTAGGAGATTGTACCGTCCTATTATTCCACATTCTTCTACCAAATATATAGTGGTTAAAGGGCGTAATACAGGCTCCTACTGATGAGTCGCCAGTAAGCACGAAACGAATGTGCATGAGATTATACTTTCCGTTCATGCTGCCTTTGGTTTATCCTTCTGGTCACAACTGTACTAATTTGTTACTAGGTTCGCAAAACCTAATACATACTTGCTATTGGATAATCTGTCTTTCCTAGCTGATGCAACGTTTGATTTATACTACAAATTATACATAATCAAAATCCTGCTATGCGAATTAAAATCAGTATAACATCCCCAAGTGACATAGTTTCTGTATAATGACAGGTCTGGGATGGCTAGTTAGAATTTGAGGCCTTAAGTGGTTCAAAATAGGTTCCAAAGGAAGAAAAGTTTAACGAGATATATAAAGTGCTACGTCCTCAAATTGTGTGGGGTGTGCAGAACAGGTGGCGCGGGGCAGATGTGCGCAGGTTGGAGTACCGTCTGCGGCAAATTCTGGACAGTATTTGATATATATATATATATATATATATATATATATATATATATTGTGAAGGCCCTTGGCAGAATTTACTTTGATATAAACAATTCATGGTAAAAAACAGACGTTTAACAAAACCAATCAGTCGTTTTCTTGTTCTATGCGACTGGAAAATAGTTTTTCGATGTTTAACTTTGGTTATTATCTAATTTCATAGAAACATTGTGCGTTATTTGTTGCATATAATGACTATAAATTTGAAAATTTCTTTATAAGGAACAGGCGAGCAGATGCGTCCGGTTGGTATCCCGGTCAACTACAATGTCAAATTCCACCCAGCTTATACGCCTACCACGAGGGCACTTTGTGACTTAAACTCGAATGCACCCGGTAAACTACAAACATCAAACGATTCGACTGATCTAAGTGATGGTTGTCTACTAGTCGGATCAGGTATTAGTGCTCGAACTACGACGGACACAGGAAATGAAGGTAACAGATCTGGTGGGACAGTGGCTCCATCTGTGGATGATTCAGACTCTGGATTGCCTAGCGGCAATGACAATGTGTACCGCATTTCTCCTACTGCCGATTTAGCTGAAGCACTTTTGCAGTTGCTGGCTCTGGATAAGTCGAGATTGGTGCATTCGGCGCCAACAACAAACACAACAGACTCTGGCATTTCGGTTTGTGGCAATATGTATCAGGGTACTTCAAGCAATCAGAAGTAAATCTAGTAACTTTATCTGATTTAAATTTATGTGCAAATGCCTTTTGCTTAAATTGTTGTACATAAGTCATAAAGAAACATTAAACCTATCAACAGTCAATGAAACTTTCGGCTTCCCACTGCGAAGCCAAAATCAATCATATCTGCAATGCTATAACGGAACTTGCATGTACTTAAAAGATGCAACTACCTTTTATATAGTTCCAAAATTTAGTCCTCTAATCCATTCCACTGAGGGGTGTCATCATTTGTTGTACTACCATGCACTTGCTCTAGAGCTAGTTAAGTAATGGATGTGTAGCATTACGACCCCATTTGTATTGAGACCGAACTTTTGTCCTCATTATTTACCTGATTTTCGGTTTGTCTACCGAATTAGGTTAAATACTGTTTGTTGCGGAGAACTAATATATATGCAAGTATGTATTAGGTGTTGCGAACCTAGTAGCAAATTATTTCAGTTGTGACCAGAAGGATAAACCAAAGGCAGCATGAACGGAAAGTATAATCTCATGTAAATTCGTTTCGTGCTTACTGGCGACTCATCAGTAGGAGCCGGTATTACGCCCTTTAACCACTATATATTTTGTAGAAGAATGTGGAATAATAGGACGGTACAATCTCCTAGACGAATGTGTAAACCTGCAATAGTGAAGCTAACATCATATAAAGTCTAAGACAATGCGACTTCAACGCGGTAAGCATGACATCATTCCATTCAATATATAACAGTTAAATACTGTTTGTTGCGGAGACCTAATATATATGCAAGTATGTATATAACTGATATCGATCAAGGCCAGAGTGTATGGATTTTCTGGAGTAACAGGTGTACAGAAATTGTTGTAATTCTCAATTTCGGTGAACTTTAGCATTAATTGATATCCATCAGGTTGGTATCATGTACCGACTCGGAAACCATAGTGTTAGTACCATGTAACTTTTCGGTACAATAATGTTGGTTTCGGTTACTAACACAATAGCCATTGTGTTAGTATCCTTTACAGACACGGTATATATATTATATAGTGTGAGTTAGCGTTGAAGTCGCATTGTCGTTGACTTTATATTATGTTAGCTTCACTATTGCAGGTTTACACATTCGTCTAGGAGATTGTACTGTCCTATTATTCCACATTCTTCTACCAAATATATAGTGGTTAAATGGCGTAATACCGGCTCCTACTGATGAGTCGCCAGTAAGCACGAAACGAATGTGCTTGAGATTATACTTTCCGTTCATGCTGTCTTTGGTTTATCCTTCTGGTCACAAATGAACTAATTTGCTACTAGGTTCGCAATACCTAATACATACTTACCGAATTAGGTGTTGCGAACCTAGTAACAAATTAGTTCAGTTGTGACCGGAAGGATAAGCCAAAGGCAGCATGAACGGAAACTATAATCTCATGCGCATTCGTTTCGTGCTTACTGGCGACTCATCAGTAGGTGCCGGTAGGTTCGCAATACTTAATACATACTTGCATATATATATATATATATATATATATATATATATATATATATATATATATATATATATATATATATTAGTTCTCAGCAACAAACGGTATTTACCTGCGTACCGAATTGTTTGAATCCACTGTCTTCAAACAATTCGGTACGCAATCCGAAAATCAGGTAAATAATCTATTCCCTGTCGCGCAACATGTTTCTTTTAAAGCTTATTTGTCCTCCTTGTCATGTTATAGGCCAAACTACGTTGGTGGGTCTTTGGTTCATCTAGTGGAGAAGTATTGAATTTTCAGCCATGTTGCTCTACTGGACACTACTATACGTTATATTGGCTTTGTTTTATTTATGTTAAATTTTCAACAGTTCACTCTGAGTTGGCATTGGTTGCATGAATAATTTACGTTATATTTCCGAGTTGATAGTGAAATAGCGTGTTGTGCAGTTAGCATTTGAAAATACAACTGAAAGTTTCACTTTTGAATGTTGTTCTTTGTTGCGCAGTGTGATCACCTTTCATTTTAAGGTGTACACGATCTTCGGTCGTGTGTGATAAATTTGCACCAACAGCTCCGCGAAGGTCCGATTGAACCTCATTTCCTAGTACGCGTTGGGTTCGGCTTCGTGGTGGCTGGGTGCTGATTTGTGCCCTCACTCCGAGTGCGTCCCCATCATTTGTTCTAACCACTGAAAATAAGTAGATTTAATCTTGGTTGTCTGGCGACGTTTTGGTGCCGACATTTTGAGTACCACCATTTGCTTAAATCTGGTGGATTGAGCATTTTACTGTGTTTTATTAGAAGTCTGATGATGGTACTGGAAGCTAGGGACCGAAACGTCACCGGACAATCAAGACTAGATGGTACCTTATTTTCTGCGGTCAGTACGAATGTGGGGAATCCTTCGGATGGAGGGGATGAATCAGCATTCACCCGATACCAAGACGAACTCTACGCGTGCTTGGAAAAGAGGACCGATTGCATATTTGCGGAGCTTATAGTGCAAATCTACCACCCACAAACGAAAATAGTGGATACGCTAAATGAATGTTTGACTTGACAGTTTCCTTCTTTACGTGTGATGATTACAATTAATCCGGAATGCTTGATGAGGTACTGAACAGATAAATGCAATATTAACATAACCAACCAAAAGAAGGTAATTCTATTCGTTTTACCAAATTGACATTTTGAAGTGATGATCATTTGAATAATAGAAAGAAATTTGTATTCTACTAAGGATTTGAGTTGTGTCAACTATAAGGGCTGAAAAATTCGAAGAATCTGCTAGTAAAAATTTACAAGTATAATATATTCAAAGCTAAAATTTTATGCGATGAAATTATTTCTGTTTTTATTAATTACCTGGATTGAAAATCATTTGTATTGGCCTTCCTTCCGCCATAGAAATTTACATAGGATAAACGCGTTTTATCCCAAATATTTGAAATCGGTGTAATGGTTTGCCTGCTTGAACCACAAATGACAATTTATCTTCAACTTGAATAATTGGCTTGTTCTAATTTTAAATTATTCACGAACAGAGCATGTTCCACAGCTACTGCCGTTCTTCCAATAACTCCACTTTCTTCAGCTTCCGCGACAAAGTTCGCAGTAAACTCAGTAAATGATCAGACTGCAGATACTGGGGAAATATGCCTTAACAGTAGATTAGGTGGTGTTGATGAATTCGCGAAGGCCGCTGATTTTGTCACAAATACCGGTAGAAGTGTTAGTCTCAGTGGGGACGGTATCTCACACATGAGAGTTTTAGATCCTTCGACCAGCGATCGGAGTCCTCTTAGTTTGACCTACTTCCCTGATATTTCCGGTATAAAAGCTGGAGCTACAGTGGGTTCGCACACGACAACAACAATTCTTGGCCAAGGTTCTTCGACCAGTCGGCAAATGTTGTTCACTTCTACTTCAATCAGCAGTAATGTCGCCTCCAGTAAAGAACTTGGAGATGACACTGGAAGCCAAAGAGGTAGTGATGCAACACGTACTCTGCACCAAACTGCAGATAAGGGAAATCGACAGGTAGATTCCCGATCGGTGGTCTCCAGATCTTCAGAGGCTCAACTTTGTACGAGCGTACATCAAGACTGCCCTGCAATGCCTGAGCAACATGTAATTTATCTTTATGAATGAACGAATATTTATAATTTAAACTGAAAAATTTTCAACAGTAATAAGAGTGAAATCCTCAGCAATGTTAATGTTAATAAATTTTATATTTTATAAAATTAAGCAGTATAATATTTATTTAAAAATTTAAACTGTACGGTGCATATTTACTTGTTACGAACGATTTAATTAAGTTTACGAGCTTGAAGTAAACACCAATCCCATTGTATTTAACCAGTCGTCGAACAACAAAAAAACTTCGACAACTGGTTAAATACAATGGGATTGGTGTTTACTGCAAGCTCGCAAACTTGATTTAAAGAATTGTTACCACAACCCGCGCAATAAATTATTGTTTAGTTGATTTAATTTAGTATTTTTTAATGTTTTAATTTGCACACGATACAGTTTCGCCAACCAAATCCTTGTAAAGTACCTATCAGTCTTGAACGTACTAATATATCAGCCATGTCGCTTTTTATCGATTAAAATCTCTTTTGGGGAGAAAAATAATTTATCGCCGTTTCACACAAAGCCTATTTATTCTGGCAACGATCATAAATATAAATTTTGTTAACTGTAGTGCATGTATACGAATATACGAAGATGAACAATTTCCCTGTCAATGCTGAAAGTCACTTTGTGTGTCAGATAATTCAGCTTTACATTCTGCTTTCATGCATTCATTTTTTTAACTTACTACTTATTCTTGGTTTCGAATGGCTAGCTTATACGCATTTTTGTATTATGTATGGCATAACTAATAACAAGTATTGATTTGAAGCCTAGCAGCGGTAATTGGATTATACGTATATTGTCAGGACAAACTCAATATTGCATGAGGTAGGAAAGGCAATTTGTCCAGTAAACTGGTTTCTGCCTTATTGTGATTTCTTAAAGTACTGTCCAAAATTTACTGCGGACGGCATTCGAACCTGGACACATTTGCTTCGATCTAGAGTCACGAACTCTGAAGCACATGTGCCCTGTTTCGTATCCCGTCTGCAAAACCAGTCAAATGGACGATTTGCCTTTGCTACTTCACGCAATATGGATTTTATTTTGAAAATACGCCGAATAACAGATACAGTCACATAGGAAAAGAAGTCAGTCCCTACAGAAGGTGGGATTTTATGGAAACAAGCGTTTTGAACTTATCATCGATTTATCAATTTTGTCCAGCACACCGGCTCAAAACCAACTAAACATTTGGTCAAGATTTATATGTTCGTTTGAAAATAGAATCAATTATGCGCATGTATATTAACACAGTAGTAGTGTCACTTTAATATGATGTTCTATCTAGCGACTTCAAAGCCAGCTCACCATACATAATAGGTACCGAACCTTCAACGGTGTAATAAAAACATAATTCTGTAGATAGACTAAATAAAACCGAAATTGGGAATAACAAGCGATTATGAACGCCTAAAATAAGTAAATATGTGGAAGATTGTGTGTTACTTAGTTGCCACATCCTTAATTATACACACAAAGTTAATTTCTTTCTCGACCATGATTTCAATTGAGACAATTCGGTGCATATTTTTGGGTACCTTCATCAATGCACAGCTTACTATACCATAAAAAACAAAATAGTAAATCATGCGTGATATTTAATTTTAGCTGCTTCATTTTTACTTATGACAGGTTAATATCATAACAGTTATTGATGTTACACTAGGTAAACATCGTATTTGTGTCTGTAAATGCTAGGTATTAAACTAAATATAATGACATTCACGAACATCTCAATGTAAATGAGACTACATCGGCTGGATGTTAGTTTATCTTGTGTTCGCGTTACATAAATTGTTTTATTCATTTAGTGCCATAATGACATAATTAAGAGTTAAGTCAGTGATTAGGTTCGGGGCAAAGTAGTGCAAATACACCACTAGTAAAACAATGTCAGAGAAAAGTATCAAAAGTTTAGTAAAATAATAAACCAAATTAAGGTTTCAAGTTGTAGTAAATGATGGTCATATAACCAAATGAAGAAAATTGCATAACGAAATTAAGGTAATAGTAATATTGTAAGGAGAGGTGACATTTAGCATTAAAGTTTACTAATGAGTGTTAAAGCTAAATAAGGGTTTTAATTTAATAGATATAATGAGATATCAGGAAATAAATGATGAAATTTTGACGAATATTATTGCAAATAATCTTTTAAGTGATTAGCAAGTAAAAACTTACTAAGCAGCATATAAACATATTTTAATACATTGTTATTGATCTTTTGCAGTTGCTGGCTTCCGATTGTTATTTATGACAACGTGCTCCCTCCTAATAGTTAGTTCCGTGTTCCATATGGAACCTAACGACTTTCCCACCATTCTTTCATTCAAAATATCAGCTATTGACTTAATTTCAATAGATTTATTAATCGATCGTGTCGTTATGTTAAGACTACATATCAGTATGCGTCCACAATCATCCAACCTGACATGTCTTGTGACTAACAGGCTGAATTCCGGTTTAGTTCTTTGAATACACTTCGAAATCCTTTGGCGGATGCCGAGTTATATTCAAAAAACAAAAAAAAACTGAAAATCAGCTTGTTGTAGTCACGACACAGATCAGGTTATTTAGATAAATCCAGTTTCGCATTCTTTCATTCTATTGTCCCAGATAATTTTTTTCACGGTCTCCATTGAACTATGTGCTATATCTAATCTAGCAAAATGTCCATACTTACAATTCTATGTAGTTTACTTTTTGATAATTTCAACCATACGCATGAGCTTTCGTTCTTTCAAGTGGATTTCTCACTCTTTTGATGCATCTAAGGGTACAATATTTAATTTTAGCTGAGAAATTAACTCCCCATTAGAAAATACTGTCTTAAAACGCTATTTATATTGTATTTCAACGTCAACGATATTGCTTTTCTGTTTAGTTTGGAATCCGGTAATCACATGACTACAAGATCCTCCTGTGCTCTATCAGAATTTTATTGTAGGAATCGTTTAAATGACACTTGGTGTTACGCGGTCTTGTCATCCATTAAATTGAAACCACAAGCTGCTATTGCGAGACAGTTGATAGAATTCGTAAGTCGGTAAAATCTAGACTCTATTACATTTCCAGGCGCATTGTGTGAGTGCTTCACTGATTGATAGTTTCTAACTGGACTCGTCTTTCTTAAGCTGTCTACACTATTCTTGAGCGACGAAAATGCTGTGGTACCAGGTTTGGCCGAGATTTTCCCTACCTTTCGGGGTGGCTTTTCTCGCTCCATCTTCAGGACATTGATACAATGCTCATAGAAAAGCAAATTATGGAAAATGTCGATTGTTTTTCCCTGAGTACTGTGTTAATGTGCTGACGATGGGGCGAGAAAAAGACGCCCCGAAACGTCTAAGAAACATCGACAAATCTTGATGCTAAAACGTTTTCGGAGGCCATGAATAGTGTGGAAGGCTAGAGAAATACGTTCCAACTGGGAACTCATTGATCAGTGAAACAACCATGCTGAGTACCTAGAAATGTAAAGGAGTACAACTTTAACCGACTTACGAGTGCTTTCAATTGTACCACAATAGCAGCCCCTGGCTTCAATTTAAAAAATTTGACGGTCCCCGCTGTTCAAATATGCAAGCAGGCTATTTTTTATTCATTGCGAATATGCATTACCGTGTTTTATTAATCAACATTTGCATGTTTGCTTATAAGACTTAGTTTGGTAGACTGAAAAACAACTACCAAATATTCTTCCAGCAACTACCGTCATCGAACTATAATTGAATAATTTCAGTGCATATAAGAATTATTTTGAGACAAATTCTAGGCGTTGATACATACACAATTTCTACGTCAAAATGATTACCTTTAAAGTATGCAATTTTAACTTCATTTAATCTATTAAGCAATCAATAATCGCGTGTGTGATGGCAACAATTTTAGATCTTGTTTGCGAGCTTGAAGTAAACACAAATCCAATTTTGTTTGACCAGTAGTCGAAAAACATAGCAAAACTACCATCAATCACATATACTGACGCGTTTCGACTTTCCATGATTATCATCAGAGTAGGACGACAAACTGACTAGCAAGGATCAAACCGCAATGCATATATACAGAAAGCAAATATTTGATATGCGGCTCACCCCTCCTGTAGTGTCGCTTACATTGTACCTGAATTGAAATATCGGCTGCACAATTTCATTGGCAGTTAATTGTTTGTTACAAACATTTTGTATTGATTTATGAAGCAGATCGTTCTCGCTGTTTATGTTCATTAGGTATCGTACCACCCATTCCTTATTTAAATACTTTGCATGCATCTTTAATGGTACGCGAGACTTCGAGGTGATGACAGCCTTCCACATATTTGGTATTTTTATACCTTCTATATATGCATTGCGGTTTGTTTCTTTTTAGTCGCTTAGCCGTCCTTTTCTAATGTTGGTCAGGGAAAGTAAAAAGCGTGACTGACTACCAATGATGGTAATTTTGCTATGTTGTTCGACTAGTTAAGCATACAAGGAGTGGTATTCACAAACTGGATTTGAAGAAAGGATGTTTATTTTTGTTTAATTCATTTTAACATAATAGAATTATAATATCTATTTTTTATTTATATGTTTAGACGACATTAATTCATAAATTTCATTTTTGTCCTATAAGGCATTAAAATGGGAACGTAAATGCTTTTCTGCAATATGTAGTAATTTGTTTTAATTAATATCTTGGAGTTATTTGGAAAAACAATTAAAAATGAAAGAGAAAACATGGTTATTTAATGGGACATAAGCCTACCTGCACACCAACACCAAAATTTGCGTGTGTACCTACAGCTAATGTACCATTCGCCGCATTTATGGCTGCTCAATATAAATGTCAGTAAATGAATAAATTAATCGAATTGAAACTATTTCTTATATATTAGCCTGTCGGTTTAATAAACATAAACTGTAAATTTTAGACAATTCGCATTACCAATGAAAGCAGATCTGTTTAGCCACAATAAAATTTTGGCAATTATTTCCGTAAAATAATAATAATAATAATAATAATAATAATAATATGTGATATTCGAAGAAAATGAATATCATATATATATATATATATATATATATATATATATATATATATCAGTATAAACTAAGCATGGTCTTAGGTAGGAAAGGCATTTTTTGTTGTGAACTGGTTTTGTCTTTATTTGGAACTCATCGAATACTATTCAGAAATTTCCGCGAACAGGAGTCGAAATAAGGCACATATCCTTCTGTGACTTGCGCTCATTGCACAAAGCCACCCTTATCGCACACTACACGCGATTTTTAGTTATTTATTTACTTATGTTTTCGGTTAGCCTTTCATTCAATTAGAGCCTATACACCATTGCTTTCGACCTAATGTTACAACTATCCGCTCCAAATCTGTCAGTGTAAAACTGAAACCATGCCTCATACGTAAACGGTGATAAATTGAATATTTATAGCAGAATTTAGATTATGTAAGTATATATATATATATATATATATATATATATATATATGTACATATATATATACATGCCAGTATATATTAAATATTGCCCTACTTAGCAAATTTTATTAATCCAATAGACCAATTTGACCTAATGAAGTGCTGTTCATAATTTTCCACGGACGGGCTCTACCCGGGGCGCATTTTCTTTGGAGCCCTGTGGCTGTAAGTCGAATTTTGGACAGTACTTTACGAGTTCGTGGTAGGGAAGGAACCGTTGTACTGTATGAATTGTGTTTGCTACTGTAGGCAGTACTTATTATATACTCACATAAATACGAATAATTAAATCCTGTCATAACTCTTCATATCGCATATTATATCTGTTATTTTTGCTTTGCCTACATATAGGCATCGAATCCACAAATCGGAACAGGAAGAAACCAACATTAAGCTACCGTTTGTTGCTGAGACCCAATATGCATGTGCGTATTAGGTGTTTCTCACCTAGTAACAAATTAGTTCAAATATGACCAGAAGGATAAACCAAAGACAGCATGAACTGAACGTATAATCTCGTGCACATTCGTTTTGTTCTTACTGGCGACTCATCAGGAGTCGGTACTGCGCCCTATACCCAATATATATTTGGGCTAAGATTATGTGAAATGTGACGATTCAATCTCCTATACGGATGTGTAAAACTGCGGTAGTGAAGCTTTTTTTATATAGAGTATTCGACAGGTGCGCAATACATAATTCAAAATAGAATATGAATTAGTTCTCCGTCACAAACAGTATCTAACTGATATATATTTAAACGAACATTGGTTGCTATATATTTATTTGAATGATGTCGTAATTACCGCGTTAAGTGATAACTGGTATCAACCAACGCCAGAGTGTATGGATTTGTTGGGATAACAGGTGTCCAGAAATATTTATCATTTTCAATTTTGATGAACTTTGGTATACTTGTTGGTACCAAGTCCGTTTTCAGAAACCATGGTGTTTGTATCAGGTACTGACACAACAGCCATAGTGTTGATACCATTTACAGGTTTGGTATATATATATATATATATATATATATATATATATATATATATATATATATATATATAATAGTGAGTTGGCTTTGAAGTCATCTTGTCCAAGATTTTATCTGAAGTTAGCTTCACTACTACAGGTTTACGCATTCGTATAGTAGATTGTACCGTAAAATGTTTCCACATTGCTTACCCAAATATATAGTGGTTATAGTGCGCAGTACCAGCTCCAACTGATGAGTTGCTTATAAGCACGAAACGAATAGGCACATGAGATTATAGAAACCAACTTAGTTTAAAAAGTCTTATTTTGTTATATTATGTGAATTTATGTGATTTTATTTATTGATTCATAATCCCAGTTTAATCAATCACAAATTTCTCTTGGTTCTTTCATTAAATTTTTATATAGTGTGAATTTGTATAAACAATATTTAAAATATGAAATAAGCGTTGCTTTAATAAATTTCTATATAGGAGTTTTATCGGATTCATGGGTGATTATGTTTCATTTTTTGTGGTTGTGTGAGTGAGAAGTTGGTTTGTAAAAGTTCACTGGAGTACAATCTGTGACTTGGTACATCTTATCGATTTTCTGATTATGTTCATTTTTCTGCTTCCTCAACACTTTGTATACAGTTCACGTAAGACGGCATTGTATTTAGTATGTGGTCACGATGGCTGTGCTAATGAGAATGATGATAATAATAATAATAATAATAATATTAATAAATAATTATTATTATAATAAACATACATACACACAATAATACATACACACACACACATAATACACAATAATAATAATAATAATAAAACGAAAATAGAGATAACCCTTCTCTTGAATTATCAGTTGTTTTTATGTGAAGTATCTGTCTGCTGCTATTCTTTGAAACGGTTCTCTTTGCGATATATTTTGGTCGATAATGACTTGAGGATTTTAATTCGCAACCATGACTGCTAATAGCGTCGCATTTTTATTTATTTCGAAGGCATATTCTTCCGCTGTTTAGGATATCTGGGTCGTGTTTTTATTTCTGATTCGAATGAATTTTTTTGTGTTATTCATTTTCTAATACATTCATGATTATAACACTATTCAATGGAATTCATACCTTGAACATTCGATTGATTAAACGTTGCAAGAGATTAAATAGCGCAAGTCACATGGTTACACAGAATAAACTTAAAATGTCTTTTTTCTATTAATATATACGTTATGTCTGGTTCCGACTGTGGATACTATGGATATATATATATATATATATATATATATATATATATATATATATATATATATATATATATATGAATATTATCGTCTAAACTATTAATTAGACAAATTGATGATGTCTTCATTCAGTGTCGGACTGAAAACAAAGTAGCTAGTTTGGATATGGAACGATACTCGACAAATTGATGAGGTGGCTTAGGATATATTAAGTAAATTAAAATGCAAGAACGCCAAGAGGATTGGTATTGTTCAAAATAACTTGAATGAAATTAGCATGTAAGAAATTTACGCGTTTAATATGCCACTTTATTACTCGTAATGATTTTGTACGCAATATTAAATATAGCTACATATTTTTCGCTTCACACTGAGCTTATAAATAAATATGTTGAAACGCCGTAAGTTTGCATGTGCTTTATAATTATCGATTCAGATTATATCAGATAATACGCGGCATTCTGAATCATAAAACCAGGAAAAATTTTGTCATTTGTGATAGAACTGCATTTCCATTGGAACGAATTATAATCCAACCCGATCAAAGACAAAACAAAATTGGAAATTGTGATAAATCGGATCTTTGTGGAACTGACAGTGCACAGCTTTTACCCGCGTACGCAAAACGCGGCATTCGAATATATCAAGCTAGCACGCAGTCAACATTAAAAAAATACTTGAGTATCAGAATTTTGTCATGTCAAACAGAATCCCGGATTGGAATTAAAAAAAACTTCCAACGAGAAGCTTTAAAAACTTACAGACAAATTTGTACATATAAAGTCGTGTAATTGGCTTTATGAAAGTAAAAAGAACAAATAGGCAGTTAATAATAGCATAGTGGTTCTAATACATAGGTTTTAATGTGAAAATTGATTTTCCAGAATGTCAGATTAGGCCAACCATTTACTTTTTACTACATGTATTTAAGTTTATTATACGTATGATATTTGACAACATTAGGATGGCGTATTTAAAGCAAACACCAATCTCATTTTATTCTTCCAGTTGCACAGCATAGCGAGGCCACAGTCGCCCTCATGTACTGCCACGTTTTGATCTTCTATGGCCATCAGAAGAGCAAGATATCACATTAACTAACGATTACGAAACTGCAAAGCATATTTGAGCGAAGCAAAACGAATCCACAGCTCTCACCTCTAGTAATCTCATATTTTCGTTTAAGCATACATTGTACTTGTTTGGAAATTTCATCCGCGCAATTTCTACGCAGTTACCAACATGAGCGTTTTAAAAATTTCGCCACATCTACATAAGTTACACAATTGAGCGTCCATTGCTTTCGCGGGTGGTGACAAAAGTTCTTACAAATCAAGTTTGCGTTCTTAAGATAAGTATCAGTCTCATTGTATCTAACCGATCGATCAACATAGCATGCGTACCAAGTGTTTCCACCTTCTATAGTCATCATCACAGCACGACAGCCATTTGACTGCAATTATAAACAACAGCTCTGCAGATTTTTCTACATGAATATGAGTTTTGCATTTGAGCCATGGTGAACTGTTCGTGAGATTTTCATTTTATTGTGAATATTGCATGGTACTGTTTCTGATTTAAAAAATAAGCCTAAATTTACCCGATAAATTTGTGAGATTTAGAACCAAGGATTTATTAGCAGCTTGTTTAGCTGTTAAACATGTTGTTAATTAAATCTAAATTGCTTATTTGTGGTATATTTTCCTGGTGCAGTTCTGGATCGTTATCTTCTAGTATGCGTACATTTTTATCTCAACTGTGCCGTTATTAGCACAGATGAGGTAGTTATGCGAGAACCAATTTATTTCTTTTAAACATTACCAATAAGCCAGTGTTATTCATTCTACAAAATATCTTTGTTAATTCTGCCATCGTTTATACATTTTAATGTTGTTTTACTTTAAGAAAACCAATTTCTAAACAGGAAAAAATATATATTTTAACATGTAAAAATTATTAACTCACAGGTTCCTGCCATGGGGCGGGTGAAAAAGATATCAGCGCCATGTGTAACTTTCGCGGCACGTCCAACCGGACCTGGTTTCAACAAACAGTTTAGCCATAACACTGGTTACGATGAGCTTTCGGCCGGCCCACGTCAGAGTACTGCTCGAGATAAACACAGTAACAGTGCAGCAAACGATCGTTTGTCTGGCTATGCGATGACACAGTTTGGTGGCAATACAGCAACATCAATTGCCTCGCGATTTGCATCAGATATGGCGGCTACAGTCAGGGAAAGACAAGCACTATGTAATAAACTGCAGAAAAATAAACAACAACAACAACAACAACAACAACAGTCAACAGAAACAGCAGCAGAAACCGGATTTTACAGATAATCTGAAACTTATGCGCATTCTTGATTCAGATGCTTACGGGAATCCTACTGCGTTCGTCAAAAAAATGCCAAGAACGTGTACACCGATAGTCGATAATACAAGCACTATTGCTGAGGCCTCGAACACACTGATTGATCGGACTAATAGCAATATGTCAACGTGCGCATTTACTGCCTCAACTGGTGGGTCTGCTGATATTTGTGATCCGCATGTTCTTGGTGAGGGGTTTTAAAATAATTCACTACTTAAATCACAAATTTGGTTACTAATAACCTTATCGCTTCTTTGTGTTCAACTATGGCTATTTTTACCAATTATCCGATTTTAGTACAATTTCATATAATGGAACAGGGATCGCTTTCAGTTAATTCGACAAAAAAAGTAATTTATAGGTGCTGTAATTTGCTTTTGGAGTTTTTAATAATTTTTTTGTTGTTGTTGTGGTTGTTCGTGATTTTGTAGTTCCTATTGTAGTTTTCGCGGTCGGCATGAATTGCTTAAAATATCTGGGGAGTATTTCCTGTGGGAACTCTTAACTTTTGTGCGATTTGATATATGAAGTAGCGAATTAGGCCTTCTAAAGACGACCTGTCTCGTTATTTCTAGTGCCAATTTTTCGCGAGACAAATTCTCCGACACTGCTGCCTCCAGTAGTTTTTCTTGTAGAACGAATTAACCTCCGATTTTGTGCTTTTCTTGAAAGTATTGAGGATGCAGGAATATACAGATTTCCATAGGCCATACAATTTACGAAACTTTGTTGAATTCCTAAAAATTTTTGTAAACAACTTTGTTAAGGAAAACAGGTAACTTTTTCATATCGTAGGAAATAATCATCGCCTAAATTTCTTCTCGATGACTTATCACCCCTGCTGCAGGGCCTTCACAATACACCATTATATAAGTAGGAATTCTTTGAGTACACTATTGTCTATTGCGTGTTTGTCTATTGAATGCTACCGTATCCGTTTTTGCCAAATATTTGTCCTGTTAATAACCTCCGAAACGGGATTTTTATAGTTTCTGAGTAGGCTTCAGTATCAATGGGTTTAAATTCACACTTAAAGTTATTTTTCATTAATTCAACAAAGTGACTTTCATTTAGCTATCCTTCGAATACCGATCCATTCTTAAAAAGATTAAGATCAATAATGCCATGTAGTTTTTATAGAATTGTTAGATAATATGACTATTTCGCCATATTGTGTTGTTAAGCTAATAATATGCAAGTATGTATTAGGTTTTGCGAACCTAGTAACAAATTAGTTCAGTTGTGACCAGAAGGATAAACCAAAGGCAGCATGAACGGAAAGTATAATCTCATGGACATTCGTTTCGTGCTTACTGGCGACTCATCAGTAGGAGCCGGTATTACGCCCTTTAACCACTATATATTTGGTAGAAGAATGTGGAATAATAGGACGGTACAATCTCCTAGACGAATGTGTAAACCTGTAATAGTGAAGCTAACATAATCTAAAGTCAACGACAATGCGACTTCAATGCTAACTCACACTATATAATATATATACCGAGTCTGTAAAGGATACTAACATTATGGCTATTGTGTTAGTAACTGATACCTTTTTTGAAATCGATGAGTACCGGATACTAACACTATGGTTTCCGAGTCGGTACATGATACTAACCTGATGGATATAAATTTATGCTAAAGTTCACCCAAATTGAGAATTACAACAATTTCCGAACACCTGTTACTCCAGTTAAACCATACACCCTGGCCTCACATTCGTCTAGGAGATTGTACCGTCCTATTATTCCACATTCTTCTACCAAATATATAGTGGTTAAAGGGCGTAATACCGGCTCCTACTGATGAGTCGCCAGTAAGCACGAAACGAATGTGCATGAGATTATACTTTCCGTTCATGCTGCCTTTGGTTTATCCTTCTGGTCACAACTGAACTAATTTGTTACTAGGTTCGCAAAACCTAATACATACTTGCATATATATTAGTTCTTCGCAACAAACAGTATTTAACTGTAAGCTACTAATATTCCAGCAATGATTTTTGGCTATTAAAATAAGTTCTCTAGGGCAAGATGGAAAGGCAATTTAAATTGATATTTGCTTCGTTTAGTTTTTTTTCCAGTTTGATAGTCTAGAACCTGAACTCTACGACAAGGTAGTAATAATTGTTATAGATGAGTAGTGTGATTTATAGAGCCTCACTCAATATGAGATGTATTACGGATGAACTTCTGCATTTGAAACAGAAACGTATTTCTTTAATCGAGGTTGCTATTTTGATATAGACACCTGATTCATTTTATGCATACATTTATCAGTATAAATAAAGCATTGAATAATGTATAAAAGGCAATTCATCCCGTAAGACGGTTTTGTCCCTGTACTGAATTTTTCGTGGATAGGGCTCGATCCTGGACACGTCTGCTTTAGCCACTGAACCAACTTACTTCGCATTAGACAATTTTCAATATTTCTTGGTTGGCCTTTCCTTTAGCTTGAGCATAAATAGCAAATCTTTATACCTAAATTTACAACAAATCAATCCCAATCTGTCATTATAGAACAGACATCACGCAACCTGGGGACGTGGTATTGAGTTGAACATTTATATGATTAAATGAACATTGGTTGCGCGGGCGGTGATAGCAATTACTTTGATGAAGATTGCAATCTTGATATAAAATCCTGACCAATTACGTACATAAATTTATTATTATAAACTAAGCATGGTATAATGTAGAAAAGGCAAGTAATCCCGTAGACCGGTTTCGTCCTTATTGAGAGCTTTTAATATAGTGTCCAGAATTTACCGCACAAATACGTGCTCCAGTTCGAGCCTTGTCCGCGACAAATTCTGCCCAGTATGTGATTGGTTCACAATAAGGACAAAATCTGTCTACTGGATGAATTGTCCCTTCTACAATATGCAATGCTTAGTCTATACTGACAAATGTACGTACAGTTAAATAATGTTTTTTTGTGGATAACTAATATATATGCAAGAATGTATTAGGTATTGCGAACCTAGTAACAAATTAGTTCAGGTGTGACCAGAAGGATAAAACAAAGACAGCATGAACGGATAGTATAATCTCATGCACGTTCGTTTCGTGCTTACTGGCGACTCATCAGTAGGAACCGGTATTACGCCCTTTAACCACTAATGTTTGGATGGCGAATGTGAGATAATAGGACGGTACAATCTCCTAGATGAATGTGTAAACCTACAATAGTGAAGCTAACATCATATAAAGTCTTCGAAAATGCGGCTTCAACGCTAACCCACACTATGTAATTATATATATATATATATATATATATATATATATATATATATATATATACCGAGTCTGTAAAGGATTGTAACACTATGGTTATTGTGTTAGTGACCGATAACAACATTGTAGTATCGAAAAGGTACATGGTACTAGCACTATGGTTTCCGAGTCGATACATGGTACCAACATGATGGGTATAAATTTATGTTATAGTTCTCCGAGATTGAAAATGACAATAATTTGTGAAAACCTGTTACTCCAGTAAATCCATACACTCTGACCTTGATCGATATCAGTTATCAAATTTCGCGGTAAACATGACATCATTTAATTCAATATATAACAGTTAAATACTGTTTTTTTGCGGAGAACAAATATATATGCAAGTATGCGTTAGGTATTGCGAACCTAGTAACAAATTAGTTCAGTTGTGACCTGAAGGATTAACCAAAGGCAGCATGAACGTAAAGTATGATCTCATGCACATTCGTTTCGTGCTTACTGGCGACTTATCAGTAGGAGCCGGTATTATGCCCTTTAACCAGTAATATTTGGGTGAGGAATGTGAGATAAAAGGACGGTACATACTCCTAGACGATTGTGTAAATATACAATAGTGAAGCTAACATCATATAAAGTCTTCGACAATGCGACTTCAACGCTTTACTCACACTATATAATATATATATATATATATATATATATATATATATATATATATATATATATATATCCCGAGTCTGTAAAGGATACTAACACTATGGCTATTGTGTTAGTAACCGATACCGACATTTTAGTACCGAAAAAGTACGTGGTACTAACGCTATGGTTGCCGAGGCGATACATGGTACCAACATGATGGATATCCATTTATGCTATAGCTCACCGAAATTTAGAATTACAACTACTTCTGAACATCTATTACTCAAGTAAATCCAAACACTCTGGCTTTGATCGATATCAGTTATCACATTTCGCGGTAAGCATGAAATCATTGAATTCCATATGCATGACAGTGAAATACGTTTTGTCGCGGAGAACTAATATATATATACATGAATGTATTAGGTTTTGCGAACATAGTAACAAATAAGTTCAGTTGTGACCAGAAGGATACACCAAGGCAGCATGAACGGAAAGTATAATCTCATGCACATTCGTTTCGTGCTTACTGGCGACTCATCAGTAGGAGCCGGTATTAGTGGTTAAAGGGCGTAATACCGGCTCTTACTGATGAGTCGCCAGTAAGCACGAAACGAATGTGCATGAGATTATACTTTCCGTTCATGCTGTCTTTGGTTTATCCTTCTGTTCGCAACTGAACTCATTTTTTACTAGGTTTGCAACACCTAATACATACTTAGATGTACGTACATAATGAGTCAGATTTTTAAATCAAGATCGCAACGTTGAATAGAATAATTGTTATTACCGCCCGCGCAACCAATTTTCATTCATTAATACACCTGTTTAATTCAATACCATGTCTCCCTGTAGCGTGGTGCCTGCTATATACCCTCAAGCTAAAGGAAAGGCTATCGAATAAACATTAGTTCGTATATAACGGAAATTTATGTTTGGTATACGCCAGAGTGGCTCAGTGGTTTGAGCAACAGAATCCGAAGCAGATGTGTCCAGGTTCGAGCCCTGTCCGCGGCAAATACTGGACATTACGTGAAGAGTTTCCGTGAGAAACGAAGCTGGTCTACTGGATTAATTGTCTTTTCTGCATTATACAATACTTAGTTTATAATGAAAAATGTATGTATATAATGAGACAGGTGTTAATATCGAAATCGTAACTTTGATTAAAATAATTGTTATTCCGCACTCACTCCGAATCCGTCGTAAAGTCTATCCCCTCCTCAACGCGGTACGACGGTGTCAACCATGTCTCGATGGCCGATCGTACATGGGCTAACGGGGCTATGGCGGTGGTGTCACCAGGGCGTGGTGGATTTTCGACCGGCAATCGGATCTCCTATAAAATACCACATGAGCCCGACGACGGCACCATGACTCGGCGTGTGTTCCCCGCCACAAAAGGGTTCAACAGCCACAGGATTACATGGACTCCTGGACAGTACCCCGTACTTCCGAATGGCGAATGAGCTCTCAACAGCCACCGGCAACCATGCAACTTACTGCTGCCTTGCAGACTGCGCTTGGATGTGCAAAGGCTAGAGGTGCGTCCTCGATCAAAATGCCGAGTGGTGAGGGGACACCACTTGTACCAAATTCCCAAGAAACTCCATGGAAATTGGAGCCGGCTTATCCTCCAAAAGAAGTCAGCCGCAGTAAAGTAAAGTAAAGTAGTACTCACTTCGAATCCTCATATAATTATATAGGGAAAATATATTGATTTTCAACAAATTTATTAATAAATATTTTCGAGGAATGCTTCCGGGCCGTCGTAAAAAAGTTTTAATCTAGTTTTATAACATTGCTCCATATTGACTAAGAGAGGCTACTTCTTTTACACTCTTATAAATGATAGTTAATCTTAATTCTTCGTTAAAATCTATGAGCAGAAAAATCGGATACGAGTAAAAGCAATCCAACTTTTTCCACATTCATATTTTGGAGAAACGGTTGGCTTGCAGTCAGTTTCCCGGACTGACACCAAACTTGCATGTGTACGAATTAAGTTTGCATTTTTACCTTTTCAGTAATAATTTTCCGCTGTTTCTCATCTTTATATCTCATTAACTCATGCTTCATGGACGAGCTACTTGCGTATTTCGGTAGTATTGTATTCTTAACATCGCACACAAAGAAAACGAAATAATTCAGAAAATGACCTGCGGTTACACAGTATGACAGAATAAATTGTCCCCTATCAAAGCTAGAATGCTAATTTAGCTTGTTTTTAAAGACGATGCATAAATTGCATTGCTTCTCATTTTCCCTTATGCGTAGGAATAAATAGCTATATTGTATCTGTTTGAACAACTTTTGTTTCATCGCAGGTTCAGAAAAAAGTTAGCAACAAATAGTTATGCTTTTAAATACTGTTTGTTGCGAAGAGCTAATATATATGCAAGTATGTATTACGTTCTGCGAACCTAGTAACAAATTAGTTCAGTTGTGACCAGAAGGATAAACCAGAGGCAGCATGAACGGAAAGTATAATCTCATGCACATTCGTTTCGTGCTTACTGGCGACTCATCAGTAGGAGCCGGTATTACGCCCTTTAACCACTGTATATTTTGGTCAAGAATGTGGGATAATAGGACGGTATAATCTCCTAGACGAAAGTGTAAAGCTGCAATAGTGAGTCTAACATCATATAGTCTACGACAATGCGACTTCAACGCTAACTCAAACTATATAATATATATATACCGAGTCTGTAAAGGATACTAACACTATGGTTATTGTGTTAATAACCGATACCAAAATTATATTACGGAAAAGGTACATGGTACGAACAATATGGTTTCTGATTCGAAACATGGTACCAACATGATGGATATCAATTTATGCTATATTTCACCGAAATTAAGAATTACAAAAATAGTTAGGCTTTCCTGCATTAAGTTCAACTATCTATAACACTATGATCGGAAACAGTACTTCGATCTTACCCCGTTCTTCTACTTCGTCGAATATCGCAGTCTTTGCAGAGTTATACCGCTGCATCTTGTATGATATCTCGAGTTACGGTAATGCTCATGCAGTAATGTGATAAAAGATAACAGATGGGTCCATTGAACCTATATCACGATCACCGATATTTCACCATGAAATAATTAGTAAAGTCACATAAATTGACTTTAAAAGCAGTTCGATCAAAGGTTATACTTTAAAGATAACTGTTGCGGCATGTATTTATCACACGTTCTAAGGCTATGATTTACTATAAAGGTTTTCTGATGCACAAGTATTTAAAAAGATAAATTTCCTTTTATCATTAACGGAGTATCGCTTCTAATTTACATGAATCATTGTAAGGACATATAAAAACCAAACAGAAATCATATTGAATAGAGTTATATAGAAAACTTGTTAATCTCCTCGTAAGATATCATATTATATTTCTTTCAAGCATCCCCAGTGAATGATAATCCCACAAGATTTGTATAAGCCAAAATTTAAGTCCTGAACACACACACACACTTGGATATATATATATATATATATATATATATATATATATATATATATATATATGTGTGTGTGTGTGTGTGTGTGTATAGAATGACTATGTTCAGAGTAATTTTATACTTATATGTACAGAACACTGTTTCCAGTCTTCCAGCTTTGTTTGTAGCACGACTAATGTTTCGAGTTATTTTGTTCATGTATGTACAGAATACTATTTTCACTTTATTGAAGTTCTTAATGTTAGATTAGGAATACTCCTCATTTTCATGCATTAGGTCGTTTTTCGAGAACTGTCTTTTTCGTTTGTTTAAATTATTGTTAACAATATTATTGAACTGAAAATATTATTTTCTACATACAAGAATAAAATGAATAAATATTAATCGTACTAAAAACAGGACTATCAAACTGAAAATAGTTTTTGCACTCACAAGAATAAAAGGACTGGTAAACAGAAATTTGTGTTCTGTACATATAAGAAAATTAATCTAAAAATAGCCGTACTACATATATATATACATATATATATATATATATATATATATATATATATATATATATATATATATATACAATACAATATATAATTAGGAGAAAGTTTTTTTCATTTTGTAAGCTTAGAAAAGATACACATTTAATTCAGAAAAACTGTGCTTATACAGTAAAATACATTGTCTACTGGAGAGATTAGTATATAACACATGCAAATTGATAAAATATTTCAAAATAAATAAGCAAATAAAACTAATCTTATTAAAAACCGATTCTGGCTAAACAAACATGAGTGAATGCGTTTTATGTTTCGAGACCAAAACTCACAGGTGCAATAATATAAGGGGACTAAAAAGGACGATTATCGCTTTTACAAATATAATCATCATGTTCATTGCCATTGAATAGTAAGCAGTATATATTTCTTAAAAAGAAAAATCCAATCCAGGTATATGTTTATTGTGGCTAATAGTCGGGTTATATAAAAATACAACTTTAATTTATATTCTTTCAGTTATATATATATATATATATATATATATATATATATATATATATATATAATACAATCAATAATTAATAAAGTTTTTTTCATTCTTTTATGCTTAGCAAAGATACACATGTAATTCAGTAAAACTGTGCTTATACAGTAAAATACATTGTCTACTGGAGAGATTAATTATATAACACATGCAAATTGATAAAATATTTCAAAATAAATAAGAAATAAAAGGTTGTAGAAAGTAAAACTAATATTACTAAAAACCGACTCTGGCTAAACAAACAGGAGTGAATGCGTTCTATGTTTCGAGACCAAAACTCACAGATGCGATAAAATAAGGGGACTAAAAAGGACGATTATCGCTTTTACAAGTATAATGATCATGTTCATTGCCATTGGATAGTAAGCAGTATGTTTATTGTGGCTAATAGTCGGGTTATTAAAAAATTCAACTTTCATTTATATTCTGTCAGTTATATATATATATATATATATATATATATATATATATATATACACTTCATTTTATTTGATTAAGTGGATGAGACCCAGACTGCTCTACAGTCTTCTATTTCTTGTTGGTGGTTTATCGCGTGTTGGTTATAAAAATGTGTGTGTGTGTATGTGCAGTAGTGCCTGTCTGTGGGTTTGCTGGAAATTTTTTTTTGAATCGCAGGGATGTTTGAAATATGGTTATTCTTGTATTGGTAGATTGTGCTTTGGTCACGCTTTCGTTCTGTTGGCTATTGCATGTACGAATTTGTTCCATTCGTTTGCTGTATTTTGTGTTGCGTTATTCATGCATGTTGTTTTGTCGCCATGGTAACAGCGCGGCGTGTGCAAATTTTAGTGTTGATCGCTCAAATTGTTGTGATATAGCTAGCAGTATTAATAATGATAAAGATGCCGTTTGCGCAGCTGACCGAATGCTTGATTTTGACTTTGTCCAATGGGTGGTCAGGCTAGCCTGCATAAAAGACAAGTTTTGTTTGTTTTCTTGATTCGTGGCCCGTCGAGTAAATTACCATGTTGGTAGAACTTTCTAAAATTGAGTCCAGCTGTTTGTTATTAAATGTAACGAACCACGTTTATGCATATTAAAATTTCGGACGTTACTTTGTGTAGAACTGAGAAATTCGTTAAATTGTCTTTATGCTCCGTTTCAAATATAGACTGAAGAATAGCTGATTTTCCTGACGGTGCAAAGCCTTCATTAATCTGTGTCTGCGGTAGATATTGTTGGTTTATGTTAATCAATTGCCTTTTCCAATGTTTAATATGTACACTTCATTACTTGCATGAAAAGTGTAGATTCTCTATGCAGGTTCGCCTAATTTATTAGTTTCAACCGCCGTGTAGTTATTGAAGATGGAAGGTCGAGTCTAATTGTAGGTTCTATGAAAACATACATGTTAGTTATCTCTGTGATACGAATCAGACGGGGTCTATAAACCGCTCCAGGTAGTTGTTTATTTAACATCGTTTCCTTAGGTAGCGTAGCTATTCCACTATCTTACCTTCAGCAAATAACTTCTTCGTTTGGTTTGCTAGCTTATTAAACAGGTCTTTTGTGAGATTTTCGCTCACGACTGTTGTTTTGACCATATTGCTCGGTGAAGGTAGATTTTCTGTGTATTGCTAGTTCCATATCACCATTTTCTTTTCGGGTAAGCTGGATGTGGATGAAGGGAAAAATGTTGCCACCATCTACCTCGAGAGTGGATTTGAGGTCCTGATCCACTTTATTGGCTTGTTTTATGAGTTCTGCTTGTCATATCCGACAATGAATCAGGTGATGTTAAGCTAGAAGTCAATGCTTATAGTGTGTTTATTATCGATCAAAGCTCAAACCAGACTAAAAGCAGAAAGATCACTAAACAATAATTGCAGAAAGAATAAATGATATTTGGATAAAATGAAGAAACACATTTGCAGAACAGAGCACAGTAAAAATTCAAAAAGCGAAAATGATTGGAGCAAATTCCGCAAGACTATACAGCAAACGAAACACTCAGAAATCACGACAGGTTCAGAATCTTTTCTGATACGACCTATTATGTTAATAATCAACACACCATAATTTTGGTTAGCTATGGGGCCATGCAAACTCCATCAACTTACGAAATGTGATAATCATATAAGGAAACAAAATGGCTTCACAAGATCTTTCATCCATAATTTCAAATATTCCACAGGAAAAAAAAAACAACGAACATCTTGAGTGGCTGGATTAACAAACAGATTCATGAGTTTTGATATAGACTCTAATAACCTCATAACATTATATTAGCATGTACAAAAATATGAAATTTACGTTTGAAGGTAAATATTTACGACAGTTCAATGATGCATCAATGGGTAGCTGCGTTACACCTCTCCTGGAAGATGTATAAATCTCACATCTTGAACAGACGAGCCTGAAAAATCATAATTACTCAATGCATACTTTACAAATGTTGTGCAGCATATTCAGCCAAAATTATGTAGCTAGCCAATGAAGCCGATCCAGACGTCAAATCACGCTCGAGATAGAGAAATACAACAATTCTTAATTCTTTGATATCCAATTCGCCAAAGACGAAAACTGTGATTGGGTACTTGCAATAAAAAGAAAATTTACTTTCAACAGGCAACGCATCCATTACAACAGTAGTGTGCCAACATCTCATCAAATACCTAATTATCAGCTTAGAAAACGGACTCAAGAAGATCTGTTCTGAAAATAATATCGTAGAACAACAAGGCTACTTGAGAAAGCGATTCATAGGTGCCAACATCAAATCATGCTAGATTTGTACTACAGAGAGTACCAGCAAATAGATTGTTTCCTAAACTTCATATTTAGAGGCAACCTTCCAGCGTTAAAATTGCACGGTGGTTAAATTAAATAACTAAGGCGAATTTTACTATTGTCAAAGCACACATGTAAGTGTGAGGATAAATGTCAATGATCAACTGTCAATTCTCTTGAAATCCTACATAATTTACAAACTATCATGTGTGCGCTGTTATATATATTTGATTAACTTAATCAAACAACATTTACAAAGGAAATTGATCAAAGTGGGCCTGGCACAGTTAGAAGAATCAACTGTTCCTGCGCTTATATTAGAAACGGAGCTTAAAACCAATTTAACGAATTTCTTTGATCTTTTTAAAGCGACGTCCGAAAATTTATTATACACATAAAAATATCTTTATATAAAACAACGAGCACGCCGGAATAAACATTCAGAAGTTCCCCCAACATGATATTTGACGCGACTGGTCATGAATCATTAAGATCAACAACAGTTTTCATGCATTCAAGCAAACCCGAACACCAAATGGTCCCACACCAACAAATATTCGATCGAGTTGGCAACAAGTCAATTTAAAAGAAGCTGTGCAAACTACGCCACTATCATCAGTTACAGTGGCTGAAATCTGCACATCTTGCGTTCTTAGTTGGAGTAAAAAATATAATTCATGAACTATGCTATAGGAAAGTCAACATATAGAGAAAAAAACATTCTTACACGCAGTAGGCATAGGGCGAATGACTGACCAAAATTCAACCAACCTATACAAGAATGGTCAGACCTCAAATGGCACTTCGTTATACAAGAAGATCGACTCCTAATCGCGCACCGACACGTTCGGTGACACATACCAACACGTCCTTACAAACAATACGCAATCAACCACAACAAAAAATAGAAGTAAATGTATAAATGAGAACTACAATTGTACATTTTAGTCTACTTTTATTATTGCATCTGTGCGCTTTGTATGGAAGCATAAATTGTACCGTCCTATTTTCCCACATTTCTCAACAAAATATATAATGAATAAAAGACGTAATACTGGATCCTACTGATGAGTCGCCAGTAAGCACGAAACGAATGTGCACGAGATTATACGCTCCGTAAATGCTATCTTTGGTTTATTCTTCTGGTCATAGTTGAACTAATTTGTTACTTGGTGTGCAACACCTAATACATAGTTGCATATATATTAGTTCTACGCCACAAACAGTATCTAACAGTATTCCCTTTTGTTCGTTCAACCACAATCTATTTTTAATTGGGCTTTAGGCCTTTTTGTTTTTCTTATTTCTTCTTTTGGAATATTTTATCCATTTTGCATGCGTTACATACCAAGCTCTCCAGTGGACACGGAATTTATCGTTGTACGCAGTTTCGCTAAATGATATTTTAAAATTTGCGAAAAATGAAAATTCCACATTTTTAAAATGATTTTCTATCTTATAAAACGCTTAGCCTGTCAAATCCTGATTGATTTCAAGAACAAAATCAATTTTCATGTGTTTCGTTATTGATTTTTATTCCGAATACATTGAATTAATGCATAATGATTCGGAAAATAATAGTTTCTCTCTTTCTATAATCGAAGTTATTCAAGAATCCTAGAAAAGCTGCTCTGTCGTACATCAGTTAAGCTACAAGTTCTCTGGAATTTTCATGTTTTACTTTCTCAAAATGCTGACTTTCTTTGGGTTTTTTGTGCATATGCCTTGTGTTCCCGCATATAGTACTGTCCGCTTTATAAATTATTCAATGAATAAATTACAATTAAGATTGAAGATTAGGTTTGAGATTGCTAAAGACTGATAAAAGAGTTATTACATGATTAACTGTTTTCCTTCCGACTAACATTAATTATGTGCAAGAAGGTTGATTCGCTATGGAGGGTTCAATGCAAAGCTCCGCTGATCTTCCATGCTAACAAAGCAACTAGTTAAGTTGGTCCGAAGCATTTCAGCTAACTATGTTGTTTCTAAGCAATGTTATCAATAATTGTCATATAGACGAGATGCCTACAATTCTCGTAAATTTATGAAGTGTCAATTAGCGATACGCTTCTCAAACTAGCTAATGTGTCTCTATCCATGCACGTTTCCATATTGTTACGTGAAGGGAAAAGGGTTGAGCTAGAATTTATCTAAACACACATACACACACATATATACACACATATATATATATATATATATATATATATATATATATATATTCCATCCTTGTTATAGAGTTAAGATGACCCAATTGATATTATTCCATAAATTGCATTGGAATATGTCATTACACAAGTTCCTGATTTTGGTGGTGTCCTTTTGTTTAGTAATTCCAGTAATTAAGCAATAGAATATTTACAACTTGTATTTGGATTCGAAGGAGTTTTCGGCGTTGCCGCAAACCACAACAACTTGGGATCGCTTTAGCAGTTCGAGGAATATAATCACGACGAGATGTCATCAAATAATACTCTTATGTGCTATAATGATATCCACGTTTATTGGCTTCTCGGCTGATTTCTAATTTTATGGTTAATCACAGTTCTCTTTTGGTTTGGAATTCCAAATCAGCGAGTAGATCTTTGCGAAATGTGGAGTATTAAAGCGCATCTATTATTAGTAGTCAGAGTTACATTAACTAACTTACTTGAGAATTGCCAAAGGTTAAACATTGCATGCTTTTGTTAACCCTCTAAGAGGCTGCATGTCAAATGGGTGTGGAAAAATACAAACAGGCTGTAGGGTTATAATCACACAACACTAATTGTCTTGTCTAAATAATGCTAAAATGGAGATTTGTTGTTTTTATCAATTATTTGAACGAGAAATTAAGAATTGATAGCACTCATAGGTCCATTATCAGATGATGTAATTTTTGGCCTCAATTGATGGGTTCTCACTTGTCCCTTCTTCTTTAAGCCATCAATTAGCTGATTGTCTGAAAAGGACGTTGGAACAAGATTTTCCATTGTTCCCATCAATTGAGGCCAAAAATTACATCATCTGATAATGGACCTATGAGTGCTATCAATTGCACCGCACAAGAAAAATGCGGTCAAATCCACAACAAGAAGGACAGCACTGATAACAAAAATGGATCCTTTAAAATTAAGAATTAAATTGTTAAAAATTATTATATGAATTGTAACAACATATTATGCACAATATTAGTGAATCTGATTGAAGTACAATTGTAAAAGTTGAATACACCTTTCTGGAAGCACATAAGATTGCGTCGAAGGAAATTATGAACTTGAAGGGTTTGTAAGAATTTTTGTGTTGCATAGTTCTACGCATGGGCTATGCGTACGAATACGTTTTGTGATATGCTCTTTAAACCCGAATAAGGGCTTAACTTTTCGATACTGTTTTTGGTGGAGAACTAATATATATATATATATATATATATATATATATATATATATGCAAGTAGTGTATTAGGTGTTGCGCACCTAGTAACAAATTAGTTCAGTTGTGACCAGATGGATAAACCAAAGACAGCTTGAACGGAAAGTATAATGTCGTGCACATTCGTTTCGTGCTTACAGGCGACTCATCAATAGGAACCGGGATTACGCCCATTACCCACTATGTGCGCCATTCTATTTTCCCACATTCCTCACCTAAATATATAGTGGGTAAAGGGCGTGATACCCGCTCTTTCTGATGACTCGCCAGTAAGCACGTCACGAATGTGCACGAGATTATACTTCTCGTTCATGCTGTCTTTGATTTATTCTTCTGATCATATTTGAACTAATTTTTTTCTAGGTGCGCAACAGCTAATACACAATTGAATGACGAGTTGCGGTTTTTAATTTATTCTTGACATCTCTGTATTCTGCGTTAATCTGCGTTTTTATTGTTATGTTATCAAGGAAACAAGCTGTGTTCCAATTTGTTGTTTTGAAAGAACTAATGAAATTGGCCTGGAACTTGACTTACGTATGGGTAATAATTCAATCAAGTAAAATAATGCTTAAAGATGAAGATTCGACTTAGATTTTTTTGCCGTCTATCTATTAAACTAAATCTTCACCTGAACGAAAATTAATGTTACGTTTTTAAGGAGAGATTCAATGTCCTATGTGACACTTTATTTACCACACGATGCGTCTATCAATGATAGGACAGCTAGTGTGGTCTTTAAAGTTCCATGGCTGAAGATTTGATAAGAAGTTGACTCTAATGTTGTCCGAATACATATACGTATATGATAGTTCACAGGCCAGCAATCCCATTTTCCCTCAACATATATATAGTGGGTTTAAGGTGTAGCTCCGTCGGTAATTGATGATTCGCCATTAGGCAAATAGCGCATGTCTATTTGTGATTTTAACTATTGTTCACAATGACTCATGCACATCAGTCTCTTCCTATCTTTGAACTAATTTTTTACTAGTTACGGCACACCTAATACATAGTATTTTCAAATTTGTTTGTGATGATGAGCGTGGTTTTAAAACTGTAGGCCAGCATCGTTCATCACTATATTCTCTACAAAAACGAAATTGGAGGTCAGATAGTTAATCCATGAGCTTCATGTGAAGATAGATTTACCTAATTATCTCTTAAAACCCGTTTTTCCTAATATTATAGATTTTTTCAACAAATAAACACTTCTAAAGCGGATACGTTTGCGCTTGAGTGGCTTAATTAATATGAATAAAATAAATCCTTTTTTCAATGTCTGGTTGATTATCTCTGTTCTAGATCAGACACGCACCGCCAACTCTTCTAGCTATCGATTTGATGAAGCTGTCCAACGTATGTTAACGTTACAGCGGATAGCCGATTTATGTTACCATCTGGCTACACACTTATTAATGAACAATAACTTTCCAGACGCGACTGGCCAGATTTTAACGCCCATGTGGAATACATTTTCAGAACAACTGCAGTATCTTCAGAGTCTCTCTCCAGCTGAAAAAATGCGTGTATTTAATCAGTCTCAACGGCAGTGGCGAGAAAAACTAGAGCATCATCAAAAGCACCAGCAACAACAAAAGCAAAACGTAAACGAAAAAGGCCGATTTGAGAGAAGCGGCTCTGAGCCAAATTGGCAAACAGGCTCTACAGCTAGTGATACTTCTGATTTAAATTTCAGTGGAATTGCACTAACTGCATCCGCAAATCCAGTCACGTTTACCACAACTACTGCTAATACAATTACAAGCGTTGCGGAATACTCGTTCAACAACCTGTGCAATGATTTTCCCAAATTGGCCAAAACTACTCCTGGAATTCTTCAGAAATCAGATACATCTTTGACGGGTACATTTAGACTTCCAATATCTGAAGATGCTCCGGCGCAGAGTAAGCAAATTTTCAAATAGCTAATTATTAGTTTTGCCATGTCCAGCTTATTCGAACGATATGCTCTTTAGTAACATAATGTATTGTATTCAGCTTATAAATCCATTATTTGCAAAAATAATTTTAGAAGAAAAGGAAAAATGACGCATACACAATTAATAATAAATAAGTATATGATATCAGATTATAGGCATTAAACTTCATTGTGATATATCTTTTCCAGGTGGCAGGATGTCTGTTATACAATGAAGATTGGGATAGTATAGTATGCCCAAATAGGCTCCAGCGGAATGAAAGGCTAACCAAAAACACATATTACATTAATCCAGGTTTCGATCTTGATATAAACACCTGATCCATTATGTGCATACATTTGTCAGTATAAACTAAGTATTGTATATTGTAGAAAAGGCAATTCATCCAGTAGACCGGTTTCGTCCTTATTGGGAACTCATCACGTACTGGCCAGAACTCGCCACGTACAGTGCTCGAATCTGGGCAAGTTTGCTGCATAATCTGGTACTCTAATCACTGAGCCACCCTCTCGCACACTACAACCAATTTTCAGCTATATACTAACTAATGTAATTCGCTTAGTCTTTTTTCTTTTAAGTGGAGCTCATAGGATATCTATTTCGACTTAGAGTTCCAACTAACCATCTTCAATCTGTCATTAAAGAACAGACACCACGCTACATGGGGACCTTGTATTGAATTGAACATTAATATAATTAAGTGAAAATTCGCTGCACGGGCAGTGATAACAATTGCTTCAATCAATTTTCTTTGCTAGACTATACAATGCTTAGCTTATACTGAAAATGTATGTACTTAATGGATCAGGTGTTTATATCAAGATCGCAACCTTAATTATAGTGCTTGTTATCACCTCCCGCGCAACCAAAGTTCGATTAATTATGTAAAATCGTTGGTTGGCCTATAGTAGAAAATTGCATGGAAGTTTGTGGCAGGGAATGAGTGCAGGGCTACGAAGCAATTAAAAATAAGATGAACCCAATTTACTTGACGAGTTGCTTTTGCTGCCTTATGCAACGTTGATATTATACTGATAAATATATATATATATATATATATATATATATATATATATATATATATATGTTCAGAATTTTCATATACTTATGCTCTCTATACAAAATAAAAATTAGTATATGATTCTAAAAATCAATTGATGAGCTAGACAAGTTTCGTTCTTATTAGATACTCAAAATAGAAAGAACATTTAAATCAAAGTACTGTATTCCATCTACTGCGTTACCAAAGCAGCGTATTGATTTCAGTTTTCAATTATATGCAAACTTATGGTTTTCGCCATTCTATCCTTCAGTTTGGTCATTGTTGTTATTTCGTGTCTCCTTTGCTCCAAGTTAGCCACACCAAATATATCGTTTTAAGACAGAGGTCATTGTAGTAATGCAACCAGACGAGGTTTAACGTATGGCTAAGTCAGCGTTCAGTACTGCAGGTAAATATCGTACCTACTTCCTGGTTAAATCATGGTTATGTTTTTAAATATTTTCCGCTGTCTGAGCATAGGACTATGTGTATAGTCATGTATATGCTTTTATTTGATCTATTTTTGATAGCTCAGATGGTCGTTGTCATTAGAAACTAGTTATAGTTATACTTTCTGACCAGCTAATGCGCTAATGTAATGTTTGTGATTTATTTTAAAAACGATATAATTATATATCAGTCAGAATTTTTCAACTAAATTAGGACATAACTATGCCCAGTTTACATGCCGAACTGAGCTTAGCTACGTGTATGCTTTATTTTAAAACTCATACTATTAACAATATAAATTGTTTATTCAGGATTTCATATCTGAACTTTGGAGTATATACCTAGATTTGTGTACTTTAATTTGATTTCATGATAAATACATGACCGCAATAGCCTTGAGGGTTAATCGCGTAGAAACTGCTTAATTATTTATCTTATAATGAAGATTTGCTTGCATACCAAATTAAATTTCTTTGCTCTAAAATGAACACAGCTTATTTAGAACTATTGTCGTTAAAAATTTTACGGGGAAGCCAAAAATATAGGCAATACCATTTGACAATCAATGATTGCGCGAGTGGTGGTAATAATTCTTTAAATCAAATTAGCGAGCTTGAAGGAAACACTAATCCCATTGTATTTAACCAGTCGTCGAACAACATAACAAAACTACCGCCAGCCGCAACGCACTGACGCGTTTCGACCTTCCATGATCATCATCAGAGTATGACGGAAAACTTACTATCGAGGATCAAACCGCATTGAATATATATGGAAATCAAAATTAGGTATGCGGCTCTCACCTCTAGCAGTCTCGCATACATTGAACTTGACTGGAAAAGAAACCAAAAATATATTTTTATCTCTGACCTATTATTATTATTGCTGTTACTTGTTTGTCTTGGCTTCGTTATGAGAACCGGAGCAGTTGTTCTAATGGGACTCGGTTAACTTTAACAATGGTATATGGGACGGAGCCTACAAGAAAGAGGTCAAGTTATAAGGTTAGGTCGCCTATTACTATTTCAAATATCTTTCTTCTGCCCACATTTCAACATGTTGTACACAGGCAAACCAATAAAGCAATTACAACACTTTATTTAATCTGCTGACTGAGTAATCTCATAATATTTAACTGATTTTTCACTAGATAGCAGCGCGTCACTTATGTGTGCGTGTGTGTGTGGCTATAAATGCTGTGTACACCAATTAAGTAAAATTGCAGCGCCTTAATTTTAATTTACGTTTCACGCGTATTATACTTGTCTTTTTACTTAACATGTGAAATTGCATAATTAATGAGGATCTCAGTGGTTAGCGGGGAGAGCACAGTGCGTCAAATCTACGATTAGTTAACGTATGCCAAAGTAAATGATAAGAAGTAACGACAGGAAACCAATGCACTCGAGCAATTTCACTTAAACTACTTGATTTATACAAATATCTTCTAACGGCTACGGTCGTTTCATTAGTTAGGCGCAAATCACGAATGTGCGTGTTTTTATAATTATTAAGTGTTTAATTAAATATAATCGCACACAAATATGCATCCATCTAAGTAACACTACAGTCACTGGATATTAAGTTACACGTTGCATGTGTCAATTTTTTATTATTACCATTTCAAATTTTACAGTCAAGTACGACCTCAGTGGTTCTGAAGGCCACGGTGTACTACAAATTCCACGGTAGTAAATATCATGCGAGAGTAAGTTATAAAAATTATCAAGGTAAGAAAGCGTTATTAGTGTAGGATGTAAGCTAGATTAAAGGCCGACACGACATTTAATCTACGAAATAATGGAAATTGTAAAGAAAAAGGAAAATTAATGTAAACGACATTAATAAGTGTTCAACTCACCAAGAGTCCTAAATTGTTAGATAATGCAAGATTAAAATTAAAGAATGACAAATTGAAGCATATTATTGCAAATTTGTGATTAATCAGTAGTAGAATAGAATATAAATAATAAATTAGATACAAACTACGTATAAAATATTGTGAAGTAAAGACATTTGTACAGTACAACAGAGTAATTTGTCACGGGTAGGTATATACAAAAAAACAAGGTACAGAAACTATTAAGTTATTTTAATTTTGCCTATCATAATAGAATTATATAAATTAGCAGTAGTGCGTAAGTTGTTCACAATTAAAATGTAATGCATAAATGTATTATATCATTCCCAAGCTCTAATGTACGCTCATAGTTTTCTCACACCGGCTAAAATACAGATAGTTAAAATCGAAAAAAGTAATATATATATATATATATATATATATATTTTTCATTACAAGTTTCACCATTTTCTAAGATATGAGAATAAAACAACGTTTTCCATGGAATAGCATTTATTAATAAATCTTATTTCTACCAATATCTACCGCCATTATTGTGGATTCGTTAATATATTCGTTCATCCAATCCCAACTGTACATTTGTCGTAACCAATCCTATCTTTGCATTATTTCTCAACGCTTCGCGAGGCAAATTTAGCTCTAATTCAATTTTGTGGTTCATCGAATAAAACTTGAAGCAGCGCAACAAAATGTAGATCAATTTCATCAAAACAAAATACTCCAGAGTACTAATAGCTATCCGGACTGGTTCATCGAAAAACGAACAGAGATTGGCGCTTAGTGTTCCCTTGGGAGGTGATCTTCCAGCTGAGACCTTCAAAAGAAAAGTAGTTCGAGCGACAAAAGCACAGTTTCCGTCAATACAGGTGAGAGTGGTGTTCAACACAACAATAATGATGCGCAGAAATGAAATAGGTAGCCTCTCTGTGACGTCAACACCTTTGTCTGTATACAAATTTCAATGTACCGGCAACACTCAGTACATCGGCAGATCAAAAAGAGGCTTGAAACGAGAATAAATCAGCATCTCCCTCAAAAACTATTAAAGAGGGGTGCAGCTCCTGCACAAAAATCAGCAATTTGCGAACATGTACTACTCACAGGTCATGCTGTTAGTAGTAACAATTTTTCAGTTCTGTACAAGGAAAAACGGAAAAACATGCTTCTGGCTTTTGAAGCTATTGCAATTAATAAGCTGAACCCCTGCTTAAACGTGCAGAAAGTAATTCAAAAAGAAATTAAATTGGACTGGAACAAAGACATAACTAACAGGCCTTCAAAAATAGCCTACCGCAAAATACGATACACCCGTCAATTATGGACGCACTTACAATGAAAGCGATGACACAACACATGACGTTACGCAAAAGGAGTCGTCTAAATTGCGCAAAACAATGACAGACATAGCTTAGAAGGCAGTTGTTACGACAAATGTACAGTTGGGATTGGATGAACGAATATATTACTGAATCCAGAATAATGGCTGTTGATACTGGTAGAAATAAGATTTATTAATAAATGTTATTCAATGGAATATGTTGTTGTTTTCTCATATATATATATATATATATATATATATATATATATATATATATATATAACCTTTAAAATGACAGATATTCGATATATATTAAGTAACATTCTAGAGTTAACGGGTAAGTCTGATCAATCCCTTAAAGTTATCGTCGTAATAAGCAATTTAGATCTCATATTATTTTTGAATTTCGGCGCTTAGTCGTATAGACGTCGTCGTAGCAGGAGACATATCCTGAACTCAGTTAGTAATTGATTGTAAACTATATATAAGAGAAAGAATAAAAAATACCAGCAAATTTCCGCTGTTCTAGAAGATGTAATTACAGACGTTCCAGACCTTGTCATTGTTCCATGCTTTATCTTTATTGGACTCATATACAACCCAGTCCATTGTTTCGGATGAATGATTTGGATGCATAAACACAGTCTTTTAAACCATATATATATATATATATATATATATATATATATATATATTAAGAATTCAACTTGATGTGTTGAGCGAGGCACAGGTTGCGCAGTAGGTAGATTCATATACTCCGCCCTATACCAGATTTATATTTGGTCATGAAATGTGGAACAGGCGGATAGTACAGTGTGCTATATGAGTGTTTATTCCAGTAGTAATGAAGTTAACTTCATATAAAGGCAAATATGAAACCATAGTCTAAAATCTGAGTTTGGTTTTCTCTTTTATGTAACAGTTTTACTATAATTATATGCAATCGAATATTTTGGTAATGAGATATATCAGAGGTAACATATAAGCTTTCGTATAGTTTCTATTAAATCTTTGCATTAATGATAGGTAAACGCTTGAATTTTTAACGAAATTAACTTAAATAAATTTCTGTTTTTATTTTAAAGTAGATTGATTGGATGTAATTGTTATTTTGGCTAAAAAATCAGACTTAACTTCCTGGAAATATAGGGGTATACTTAAAGGAAATTGACTTTTGAATATGTATGGATTAATTAAAAAACTCACAGAGTGAAGCAAACGTTATATTTCAAATTTTATACAATTCAATAATCTACCTGTATAGATTAGAAAAACTTATGGTCTATTTATATTTACATTGTTAAGCAGTGCTTAGGATTTTCAGAAATGCTCATCTGGTATCTATTGTATTACAGTTTTGCATATTCGAGGTACACAGGCGCGAATAAACAGGTAAAAATATTATATATTTATTTCTTTTTACCCTTTCTGTGTGCAAAAACAAAAAGAAATTTTATCGGATATAAGAAACGTTTCTTTCGCATCGTCTTCTCAAATATCTACTAATGAACATATCTTTATATACAAATTGGAAAGCAAAACAAGATAGAAAAATGTGAACATAGAGAGAGTGTGAAAAACGGAAACCAATCAATTGCGTGCGTTACATCCAGTTCAAACTCAATGCAAAGATATAAAACCTGGAGTTTTGTGTGATTTAATACCGACCGATCTTGATAAGCGTGTGCTTAATTTTTACAAGAATTGAGCTTTAACTGGATGTAACGCACGCAATTGATTGGTTTCCGTTTTTCACACTCTCTCTATGTTCACATTTTTCTATCTTGTTTTGCTTTCCAATTTATGTATAAAGATATGTTCATTAGTAGATATTTGAGAAGACGATGCGAAAGAAACGTTTCTTATATTTGATAAAATTTCTTTTTGTTTTTGCACACAGGAAGGGTACAATGAATTTTATTAAAGCTCGCATTTCAAAAGAAGAATATATTTATTTATTTTGGAATGCGAGTATTAATAAAATTCGTATGGCTCTTTCCATGTTCAGAGACAAAACCGAACTTTTATTCGATACGATATATATAGTCAGTTTGCATATAAATTACACACTATGTTAGAAAGTACAAAAAGAACGGATTCTGTAATGTGGCGCGTCGTTTTGAAGTATGGAATATTCTGTTATTTCTAAATTATCTTCTTTATTTACTTATTAATTTGAACCAATGTTCTTACAATGTTTTTCCTTTCCTCAGACTCTTGTATAACGACGCCGCAAAACCAGCTCATCGATGAAAGCAACAACCAAGAAAGAAGTCTAGGACGGCCAACTGATTCAGCTATGTCAGACTATACATTTCTTACAACGCTAACGACTTTAAGACTTAACGAATTGTTGTCTAATTTAGTCAGAGGCTCTGTAAAGCTTTGTGATGCTGGAAAAAGCGATAATGTAGCTTTATGCAACCAAATGAGTTCGCCGTTAACGCTTAACTTTATTTCTGTAGACGATTTACAGTTGACCGCATCTAGAACACAATTAAATATGCCGCCAAACTTGGATGCTTCAACAACAGAGTCCTTGGAGAAGAGTGTTTCTCGTCAGGAAAGAAAAAATAAACTGTCTTTGTTTTCGTGGATGTCTCAGGGGAAATCTGTTTCGCCATCGGCCGCGGCGAAAGTCAGAAGTAGAAAAAAATCAGAAAAAGTTCAATATTTTACGTATTACTACAACTATAATATTTCTAAGCTGAATTCTACAACTTCACTACAACTTGCTGAACACAATTCTGGAATCAGTTCGCGCTGTAACCCCAACCATGAGTCTCGTTTCGCCGGCATTGGTTCCGAGGTTTGGAGAGCAGTCGATTTATCTGCAGGCATGTCTTGTTTATGTTGTAACGACGGAAAAGAATTTTCAGGTTTTATTTATCTATTAGCTTATTATATTGACTTCTAAAAAAACCCTGAAAAGTTCGGAAACTAAAACAAATCGATGCACAAACACGCGTAAATCCCTTCCAGGCACGTTTAAAAGTTCTATAGTTGGTTCATGTGTACATTTCTTTTGTTTATTTCCTCATTTCTTTAAATCAATTATTGTTAAATTGTATTTCCTCATTTATTTGTCGTTTTGTTGTTGCGAGTAAACAATATAACGTGTTTAAGTATTGTTTTGAAAAAGACAGGCTAGGTTACAGCGTAGTCGTCCTCCTACACGGTTCTCCTCAGATAACGCCTCAACGACGTAATTTAATTGTAAAGTTAAGCGATATTACGTTATTCGCTTACATTTGGCATTCAACTGGTGTTTTATTGAAAGAATAACTGGATTTCTATTTGACAGTCTTATTTTCACTTTAAAAATCTTATATAATTAACTCAGGCAGCTGATTTTTTATAAATTACTTTACGCATATAGTCAGTTGGCCGATTTGACCTCAATGTATATCCGATGTTGTCTTCTCCATTGTAGTTTCAATGACACTTTATAGATATTCGCTTGCGAATACTGCTTTTGAGCTTTTCTAGCTCGTGATTTTGAAATTATGTCAAAAATGTTGTTTTAATATTTAAATAAAGGTTGGGATCTTAAAATAAACACTAATCCCATTAGATATGCACACATTTGTCTAAGCATTGTCTAATGTAGAAAAAGGCAGTTCATCCACTGCACCGGTTTCGTCTTTATTTGAAACTCTTCAAGTTCTGACCATAATTTGCCATGGACAGAGCTTGAACTTGGGCACTTCTGCTTACGAGTCTACGACTATAATCACTAAGCCACTTCATTATCTAGTCTTCGCCAATTTACTAATCAGGTTTGTTGTTTGCGTAATTTGGAATGCGTTGTAGTGATGAGCGTACTGTTCAGTCATATCTTTTTTCTAGAGAATTTTTTTCTCAAACTTAGTTTCGACGTTTTGATTCGACATTTAAATGCAGTGAGTTGGACCGGTTAACTTTGCGATTGCATGTAAACTTAACAAAATTAGCCCTGTCTGTAATAAGTGTTTATAGTATTATTTATATAATTAAACGAACATTGGTTGCGCGGGTGGTGATAACAATTATTATAATCAAGGTTGCGGTCTTTATATAAACACCTGACCCATTAATTACTTACATATGTCAGTATAAACTAAGAATTGTGTAGTGTAGAAAGGCAATTCATCCAGTAGACCGGTTTCGTCCTTATTGGGAACTCATCAAGTACTGGCCAGAATTCGCCGCGGACAGGATACGAACCTGGGCACGTCTGCTTCGGGTGCGGCAGGATAGCTCAGTGGTTAGAGCACCAGATTCCGAAGCAGACGTGCCCAGGTTCGTATCCTGTCCGCGGCAAATTCCGGCCAGTACTTGATGAGTTCCCAATAAGGACGAAACCGGTCTACTGGATGAATTGCCTTTTCTACACTATACAATTCTTAGTTTATACTTACATATGTAAGTAATTAATGGGTCAGGTGTTTATATCAAGACCGCAACCTTGATTATAATAATATAGTATTGTTTGTTTGAATAACTTTGCTATTCATTTAGAAGCTATCTCGGATTAAACTCTGAAAACATGTAGCCTTACAGAATTATTAAAGCAAACGTAAGGATTAAGCAACTGAAAAAGGGCAGTCCAGCTGTATCCAACCAATCGACAAAATGTTTTAACTCACCTTTATATAGAGGAGGCACCATAAAAAATATTTTCTCAAAGAATTACAAAAGCTATCAATACTCAGGCGTCTAATACAAAAACGATGCTTGTTTGAATAACTGAACGCGTGATAAACTTGCATGCAAAGGATAAGCTCACTGCAATCGAACAGTTCTGCATTGTTTTTTGTAGCTGCTCAATGCACTATGGCAGATTACTAAGAGACTCGTCCCAGATCATTCTGAACGAAACAAATCTGACGTTAGGAAAAATGTTTTCGCATTCATAATAAACTTTTTCTGTGCACGATGTTGTTAGTTCATATTTTTAATGCTATTTTTCGTCCAATGATTTGTTAACGCCAACGAAATGATATTTCGATCAGTCGTGCCGGTTGCTTTTGTTATGGCAGCGCTCCTCATTATCACGGAACAAAAAGCTTGCACTGCAAAATGCTAAACACGTTGTTTATAAAACTCAAACCCCAAACCAGGTGGATTTCCAGGATGTTTCAAAGCAAGAGATTAAACTCAGATAAGCATTGAGCAAGAGACGAAATATGAATATTAATTGAAACTAAAATGCGTAATTGTATGTGTGAGAGATAGAGAGAGTCTGTTTACAGGACTCACGTGCTTTTCGCTTCCTGTTCGTTAGTGTATAATGCATGCGTTTAATTTTGACTAATTCTCTGATTTTCGAAATTTATTAAATGAATTAAGAGATATTGCAGGCAGATTGTGTTCTGGCAAACTGAAAATTGTTTTTTGAACTGTGTTACGTTATCCTTCTGTATAATTCGATTACGCTTCGATACAAAATGCATTTTTCAATTTAATTCACTAGAACGCAAAATTGGTTTAACCCAAAACTACGAACGAGATAAAGAGTGCATATGTGTAGCAGCTAGTTATTTAAGGATAATTAACCTGTTGTAAAACCGTGCGCTTTTTTGTTTCCACTGTGGTTAACGAATGTCTAAAAAGTTATAGTCACATGCTATTTAAATCTAATTTGCGGAAATTAAATGAATACAATTTTCGTGTAATTTAGAACAGTTGTAAAATGTGGCGAAGCCTTCACCACACACACACATGCTACCACACTTCAGCTACTATTTTCAATCATTATTGTTCTTAATGAAACAAACTAACGGAGTCCTACTTCGACGTATATGTATAGCTTTGAAGAACCGAGATGCGGCTCACTCCCAGGAGTCCAGCATACTGGATTGAAGTTTCGGCCGAACAATTAATCTGCAGTCACTACGTATACATAATCGATGCGAGATTGCGCTGGAGGGGATAACTGTTAACGAAATAACGTTTTCCAGCTTTATTGTTCAATGTATGAATACTACTCTTGCCAATAATATTTCATAACTAATTTGCCTATAATAAAAATACTGGCGTTGATTTTGAAATTATTCAAATGACGTTACTTTACGTATGCCCACCATATAGATGAGAATGCATCTGCAAACAAGCTGTTACCTTGTGAAGTCGAGCGTGGTCATCAATTCCATCACGACCGACGGAACTTGAGCGACACGTCCGAAACTGCTGATTCTACTTTGCTGAATGTTAATCTGGAAAGTAGCGCTGCTAAATATTTACGCTCAACCAGTTCTGGTGCAACGCTGCTTCCGTATCATGGCGCTCCTTTAGACATGAATCTTGGAGATTCTGCTTCAGGACAGTGCGGTGTCACTTGTAAAGCTGACGGAGACCAACAAAATTCTGACCAACGTAATTCAGAAATGAACCACGAACAAAAAAGCTGGTCAGGTCTTTGCACACCTTCCATGCTGCTTCCCCCACAGAGTACGAAGTCGAACACTGCATTGTTAAATAAAGATACTAAAGAAGTACACTTTTACATTCATAATCAGGTATGACTAGAATTTATAAAATATGTTTTTGTAATTGACGTTGCTTTTGTAATCAAATGTTTGGGCAGGCTTTGAAAAGCTTTTTGGTATAATGTCAAAATTGTAAAATTATTTCTTATTGGTGCGTTTAATATACTTCAGAATATTCGTGTCTTAGCGTTTTACGTATTTGAAATAGCGTATTTCTAAGGAAAAGGGCCTAATTTTTTATTTTGCAAACATTGACGAGATAGACTGATTCTTTTTAATTATTTATTTTAATATGACATCGATTATGCAAGGTATGAACTGCAATCGATTTTGAAAGAGCCCATTTAGTAGACTCGAACTTCTTTAAGGGACATTAATTGAGTTCAGTAGGAAACAAGGAAATGCATACAATTTATCAATCATTGATTGCGAGGATGGTTATAACAATTGTTTAAATCAAGTTTGCGAGCTTGAAGTAAGCACCAATACAATTGTATAATCAAACAGCGTAACAAACTGACACGTTTCGATCGTCCATGACCATAATCAGAATTAAAACGAAAAGCTGTAAGACGAAGATCAAATTGTAGTTCATATACTAGTTATGGGAAATCAAACAGGCTGCTCTTATCTCTAGTAGTATCGCATGAATTGTAATTGATTGTTTAATTTTATAACTTTTGTACATTTGTAGAAATCTGTATTAAGTTGTGCAACTGAAATCTTCGGTGAAGTTATATTTTTGCGAGACTGCTAAAGGTAGAGCTGCATATCTGATTTCCCATAGTTTTTATATGAATATAGCTTTGATCCCCTTTAACCAATTAGCCGTCTTACACTGATGGTGATCATGGGCGGTCGAAGCACGTCAGCATGTGGGACGGACTGTAGTTCTATGTTATTCAACTTCTTAAATACAATGAAATTGGTGTTTTTCAAGCTCGCAAAGTTGATTTCAAGAATTTTTAACGACTAAATGATAAAAATATCTCTTAAAATAAAAAAAATTATTGTCATTTGTATTTGTAACGCAGAATTAAACATTCTATATTGCAATAAGCAATTCTATGCTATAAATCAATTTTTTTTTAATTTAAAAAAATTTACTTCCTTATTAAGTGATTTGTTAAAACCAAACAGGCGTTAGTATAGGCAACAAATATTTGATTTTAAGTTGAAAAGCTTTGCCCTCTTCGATGGTCCGTTTTACGAAGCTTCCTTGTAAACAAACTATATATTTATCGCATGTAAATTTACGATGCTAATTCCGCTTTGGTTCTCTAAGAAAGGTTGGTTGAAATTGAAATTGGTTCTCATTTCATGTAGTTTGACATCTATTTCTATGGTAAGAGCATACATATTCTGAAAAAGCTACTTTCAGTCTTCTCGATGTGATTGAAATAACATTAAATTTTCATTTGTTAGTTGATTTCTCATTTTGCATGGAAAACAATTCTGCTGGCATCATAAGAACGTTAGTCTGAACTGTTTTTTTAATTACCTGATCTGCGTTTTGACTAACGCAGCTTTCATTGTTCCAGTAATTTTCTTTTTCTATGATATTTCGATCTTCATTACCGAAGATCTTCATCAGATGCATTTCACGAAACAAAATGAACTGTTTTTGACAAATTTCTGCTTTTTGAAAATGTGTTCATAGGCCAGAATTGTGGTGACCGGTACTTCAACCGAGCAACGCTTATTTCAGGTTTGCAAACAAATCACATTGCCATCCAAGCCACACCCACAACCTTTTCTTCGATTTTAATCTATTTCGCATCGCTTTCGACATAAAGTACAATCCTAAGTCTTAAATTTTCATTATATATATATATATATATATATATATATATATATATATATATATTAAAATTTAAAGATTTCTGGATGGTACTTTATGTCGAAAGCGATGCAAAATAGATACAAATCAAAGAAAAGGTTGTCAAAAATCATAGGTTGTGGGTGTGGGTGTGTGTGTGTGTGTGTGTGAATTTGAAGTATTTCCTTGATTTAGCTGCACAAATATATTTTATAACAAATGAATTGCATGAGGTAGTTAAGTTGACCCATTTATTAAATCATGGTATTATTTTTGTTGGCCAACATCCCAGTGATAGTCAGGAGCGCTGCATGTATGCATGGGGTTGATGTCTATCTCGAGATAGAATCTATGCAATTCATTCCTATGGAAGCATCGCATAGAAGTGCAGCTAGACAGAGTTGTCTTCCGGGCTAAATCGTCGTATAGTAGTTCTAATCAATATCTGACTGGACGACTGACCAGCTAATCATCATCGTGTAAATATTTTTCATTTATTTTTGGAGCGCTAACGGCAATTTCGTTATAAATATTTGCCTATTTAGCGTTGTACTATATGTACATATTTTGTGTGCTCAATGATTTAGATCAAATAGAGATTGCTTATTTAAATTTCTGTGAACTTCTGAGCTAATGTGTATTTTTGTGCTTCCTTTTAGACAACCTTTATTGTGGTCAACGGGTTTTAAACTCCACAAGTTGCTCCATCGTAATATAGCCGACCTGTCATCATAGTCTATATTTTATATTGCAGGCCAATACCGTCTACCAAATCTGTTTAGACCGATTATCCCAGTCCCAATGAAGAAAAAAAGGTTTCGAGCCTGTAAAATAGCAAAAGAATGGTGTATATGTGCGTTCAGTCAATATGCACACATAATATATACATGTAGTAAACGTTGGTAGGCAGATAAAACAGCGAAATTTTAATAAAGCCGATGACATTTAAATAAAAATAATTTACCAGTCTATCAGGTAGTCAACTAAGCAACTGATATAAACTGATGAAGTCAGGCTGTCACTCTGTCCAGCCACACTATGACTACCTTGAAATATGTTTCATATACAGTTTAATTTGGTTTTCGTACTAGAATTTTGTACTATATGTAAATATTTTGTTTACTTATAGTTAATTAATTTCTCGTTTATTTTGGTCACCCAGATGGCCAGAATGGTGTGTAACGAGAGAGGGAGATATTTACAGACAAATTGACAGAAAAAAAGAGGGAGAGAGATAAAAAGAAACAGACAGCGAGAGACAGATAGACTGTCGGAGAGATAGAAAGAGACATACAGAGAGAGAGATAGAGACAGACACGAAAGAGACACATTGACATAAAGAGAGAGAGAGAGTGTTGGGGGGTGAGAGATACATTTGTGTATGCATATGTGTTAATTAGGGAATTGCACTGCCATCTGTATGTTTAGGTCTCATCAATTTCTTGTACTATTTGGCCAATATATAGAACTCTCGACATGAATGTATGAAAGTCGCCTGTTTAGCGCATTTTTTCAGCTTTTATAAATATAATCTTCCTGCAAACATTATACAATTCATTTGGCGTAACCTTAGCGCTGATATTCTTACCATCCTATTTTGTTGGGGCAATCCGTATTGGCGATTCTAAGTCTGGTAAATTTATGTTCAGATTTGTGTACGTTATTGAGCATGTCATGATTTGCTTAAAGTTATGCAAATTTTCGTCAACGTTGTGGAATTCCATGGTACGTTTTGATAAACATAATATGTGATTTTCTTTAAATCGGGTAAAAATGTAAACGTCATATAACCGTGCCGTTTTTAATGACTGTGCTTATGATATATTATAGTCATCGAAGCAAATTCATTAAGCGGGAACGCTACATTAAGCTGACAGAATGGCACAGGACCAGTAGCCAAAACTATGAACAAATTTTAGCATCGTTCATACTAACCAATGGAAATGCGGTTCTATCAAATCTTTGTTGTTTGCTGTTACGTGTACGAATGTTATTTTCCCAAGTGTAGTCTTTCGATTCCCCTTGTTGCGGATTGTAGTTTTGAATGCTCATATTGCTTCGGAATTTCTGTCTTCTTATTTGCAACTGCTTTTCCCCTTCAGTTTGTTGCCACTGCGATCGAATGTTTGTTGATTCTGGACAAGTGGGCGTGTGGTCTTGCCCGGATGCTAGTAAATTTTTGTTTGATTGTGTGATTCGCGGCCAGTAGTTTAGAATATTATGTTGATGAAACTTTGGAGTATTTAGGCCAGGTGTTTGTTGTTATTTTATATATATATATATATATATATATATATATATATATATATATATATAAATATATATTTTTTCTGAATTTGCTTGATGTAGAATTGAGAAATTGATAAAATTGACTGGGTGCCCAGTTTCCAATATATGATCGGAAATAGCTGATTTTACAGACGGCGCCAAGCCATTTTCAATCAATATCTGCGGTAAATGTTGCTGTATTATGTTAATCAATTGCTTCTTCATACGTATGTGCTACCGCACATACAAGAGTATTCGTAGACCATGAATGATTTCGAGCTTGTTTTCCCACAAAACGTGTAGCGGTCGCAGATTGCCCAGACCTAATTTCCGCTCTATGAATTTTCATTATTGGTGTTATATAGATACCCCTTTCTCTGATTCAAGTGCAAATAATAATGTTTGCAGTGAAAGAAACTGCAGTCAACTAGCATATATGGTGCTAAAGGGATGACTAGTATGTTCCACAAATTTTCTTTACACAGTTTCTATTCTGTTTGGCAAACATATTCTATTGGATTCCAAGATATGGCGGCATATTCCAGGATCGGTCTAGTCTATAGTAGTATATCATTCGATAAAATGCTTCTCTTTATTAACGCCCACCTTTTCTTAGCACATCCAAGAATTCTTTCAAATTGGCTCCCTTTGGAGGCTGTAATTGAGTACTTGCTCAGATCATACATATCTAGTGTTATGTTATTCGTAGAAAAATCAATATTTTTTGGATCAATTGGAGAAATAGTTTTTTGGTCGTCAGCAAACTTCCATATTCAACTATTAAGGAACTTAGACTGCAAACTCACAAATATGATTTTATATAGAATTGGTCCCTTAGATTTATCCTTGCGAAACTCCAGTTGTAACTTTTTAGTAATCTTGACCTCATATTAGTTACCTGAATAATCATGCTTCTGCTATATAAATAGTAGCAAAGTTATCTATAGGTAGCCGGATGAACCTTCAATGAGCTAATCGCCCTTTTAATGGCATCAAATGGTATAGAGTTAAAGGCTTGTAAGATATCAATAAAAAACGATATGCGTATCCATATTCTACTGATCCAGCGTTATAACATCACATGTGTAGAATTTTCGTGATTGTGGACTTATTTTTGTTAAACTGTGCTAGAATGAATCATGAAGCATATTCCATATGATCTGGCCTTAATCGTTCAATTATTCAAAAATATGAGGGGATAGGTGAGGTAAGACTATAATCATTGGCATTCGCTGACCTGTTAACTTTGGGCAATAAAACTTGACGACTTTGTGGTATCAGTCCATCACTTAATATTTGACAAAACACGCCGAATTCGACAATGTTAAAGACATGTGAAGTAAGTTACCAATCGATATGCCAAGATAGACCTTTTGTTTTTTAGAATTTATTTTTAACATTAATTTTATTAAAATGCCTCAGTCAAAAAAATGGTAATTCTCATCCGAAAGATTGCCAAATAACTCCTCCAATTAAAAATTTAATTCACTATCCGTTGTATATTATTTCAGTATCATTTTTACCTTTTCCTTTTATTTGTTGTATTAATGAAGAAGTTCGTATCCCAATTTAGGGTTGCACTTCTGCTTAGCCAATATAATCTTCTCGAATCTTTGGCGGATAACCAGTTGTAATGCATTACTTTCATTATCAATCACATCTTACCTGCTTTTTAAAATACTGTTAGCTAAAGTAAATTTCACAATATTATCATATTTAATTTTTAATTAACATAGTCTTCCATACGTCTTTTTTTGTTATAGTAGCACTAAAACACCGGTATTAAATATGTTGTATAGCAAAGTAGATGTAGAAAGATAAAATCATTAGTGTTCATAACATAAAATCATGCATAATTGTGCTGATCACTTGACTTTCCGAAATGCTTCCAGTTAATTCTGGAATACCTATCATGAGCGTTCACATCTGTGATGTTCTGAACCTTGGGACAAAGAATGGTATGTTTATAGAACAGTTTTTTTAAACTAATTAGAAATCTTGTAGCCGTACCATTGAAACAATCCCGTCTTAATATAAACGTGATCTAGGAATTTTAAATCCATAGTTGGTTCATTTATAACTTGTATAAGAACACGACAAGAGATAACGATGTTTTTTGAAATCTTCTATGATAATATTATCTATACGCCCATACAAAACCGGTTCAGAGGCGTTAACAAAAAGAATATCATCGGTTAAATTGTATACGAGGTCTGCAAACCGCCGTTATAATCGAATTGTCTATTTGTCTAGATAAGCGATCAATAAAAGCATTTGCACTACTAGTGTGTGGCAGTTTGGTCTGAAGTGTAAATCTTCATGAGCATCACCGTCATGTTTACTAAACGACCTGTCTTTACGAACTAATGACTAATTAGGAATTTTAAATTTGTGGTCTTAAAATTACTGGTTAAGCCGCTTCGGCTAAAATTATTTTCATTAAATTTTGAAGTACCCTAATAAAAGTTTCACTATCAGTTTATTACGAGATGAGAATCATATTTCAACTGACGCGCGTGTAGTATACTTTTTTATACCCATAACAACATTCTATACGCATATATATATATATATATATATATATATATATATATATATATATACATAGATAGAGAGAGATAAATTATCCGTTAAGCTATCACGATTTAATTCATCATTTCGTAATCGACTCGTCCTTATAGTCTGCCTACCATCATGTAGGCTCTCCCACCTCCTTTCTGTTGATTTCACTATATCGGCCAAGAATGACTGAATTCTATTTATCATGGAGTAATTATAGAAACAAACTTGATGGTGTTTGTAATATGATTCAAAAATTTTTACAAAAATTGGTGTCTTCTATAGTTTAGGCATATAACTCTTGCGAAAAATAATTTTTAAAAAACGGCATATGTTACCTTGGTCAAAATTCAATAATTAACTTTGTTAACTAGAAAGCTAGTCTACATAAAAGCACAAAAATTATGTTTTAGAATGTTAGCCAAACTGTTCAAACATTAGAAGTGGAACTACACAGTTTCTAAGGCAATTATTAACCTACGAAAACTAGATGGTCTACTTATTTCATGAGTAGATGAAACATAATAGTGCATAAAATTGATACACCAGCTAGCTCAAAGTTAAACATACAAACGTAGCTAACATATAGATATAATGAATGTTTATATGTCTATATATCTACACTATTATGCGGACGCTTAAACCAGGCAATGCTTTCTGTCTGGCTGCACTAATAGTATATATATATATATATATATATATATATGGGTTTGATGCTCGTTTTTAAAATTTTCTTTCTTTCTTGCTCTGGTAATAAGCATCGAGAGTAGAAGGCATCAGTACGTGTAAATGTTGTTATTTTTATTTTATGCATCTGTTTAAAAATAGGACTGACCGTTACTTCAAGTTTGCACACTTGATAGAAATAAATTTTGATAATAATGTGTAGCTTGAAACTTTGCTCGGTTATTTTTCCACTATCTGATGTTGCTTCTACACGCGCCAACCAATGTGCAAAACTGTAAATGCCAATTTAATAAGATTTTTGTATTTTTATTTTGCCACTTTTCATTTTATTACTTGGCTCTAGCATAAAACACCTGTTCAGCTTCCACTGTTGATTAACTTATTATTGAATTCTGGAGATCACACTAGTGAGAAGATTTCGCCAGAACCTCGACAGCGTCTGCAGACTATGCCAAGTCTTCTTCATACGATGAACGATAATTTTCGTGATGCTACTACTTCTGATAAAAATAGTTTAGTAAAACAAACAATTGAGGACTCGCGCTCTACAGCGGGTTCAGCGGATCAGCAAATGCTTCTACAACGGTCAATTTCTTTCGAAGAGAATTCAGTTCTCAAAAAGGTAGTCTATTTTGCCAATTTCGACAACAAAATGGATGCAGCATATTTTTTAATGATTTTTGCTTCTGAAGGTGTTGGTCCATTGTTAGTAGACTACTTTTCCGATAAACGAATTATGACACACACACACACACGAAACATTTTTCTTGATATTTATTGTTTGATACATCGATGGCCACATTGGTCGTATATACCTTTGTGTGTTGTTGAAGTAAGGTCGTGGGTTTTAAAAAAGGATGATCCGCGTGTCGATTGATATATTGATCAATAAATATGAAGATCAATTTTGGATAATGTTAGATAACTCTTTCGCCTGAAAATCAAGAGTCTATTAATAAAGGATACGGGGTTTTCTAGATGGAAATAAAATTAATACATTTAAATTTCATTTTAATTTCGCAACTCGTCATTAATAATTAAAACTGGTAGAGAGTACAGATTAATATTTTGATTGTTATAGTAACTAGGACACTTGAATTCTATTCACATCCGCGAGTTTAATTAATTTTTCAGATTAAGCCTAAGAATTACGGTCTGTATTCTATAGCAGTACATTTTATCTTAGTGACACAAAAGAGTACATTAATTAAATAAAATCTAAGACTGAAGATGTTTATAACATAATTCCATGTGAATTGGTCATTTAAGTTAAACATTAATTGATTGCGCGGATGGGGTAACAATTCTTTAAATCGGGTTTGCGAGCTTGAATTAAACACAAATTCCATTTTATTTAATCTGTCTTCGAACAACGTAGATAAACTACCGCCGGTCGAACGCAATGACGCGTTTCGACCTTCCATGATCATTCATTTAACTTGTTTCTAAGTTTATAAATTATTTGTTCTATTAGATTATCTACTTCAAATAATAAAAAGTACTTCTGGCCTGTACTTTCAGGTTGAATTTAAATGTGTCACTGCTGGAAAGCGGACCTCGATCCATTAACATTTATTGATAAAAACAAAGATTTTTTGCCCCAATTATTCTTTGCTGAATTAAAATTTGTCGTATCGGACATTATCGTTAAATTTTAACCAATTGGAATTAGCGAAACATAATTGTTTCGTTCAATGCTTCTATCTGGCTCGCAAATAGAACTTGCGATAGTCATTAACATAGTGTTTAAAAAAAATTAACAAATTATGTTGAACGGTTGCAGTGTTAGCGAACGACATATTGAATTAAAAAACCTGGGTAAAAGAATTAAACTACCATTCGAACCGACGGTGCCATAGTACTCCTTTACACGTACATGAATCCAAAATTACTGCTATAAACCGTCACACAATATATAAAATTTAATGGCTACCTTAATTTCGATATATTATTATATTTTCTCAGTGATGTTGCTGTAGCGAAGCATAAACAATGACACGTCTTGCGATAAGCCAGAATTAAGGGGGCTTCTCTGCTAGATCTTCTAAGCAGATATTGTATCGCAGATTTCTGCTGGTCACTCGCTTTCGATATTTTGGTTGCGGTGCAGTGTTTTAAATTGAACGATTGCACAGATAATGTTTTCCTGCCAGGAGATCGCTGCCATGTAAATTATCCAATTCCAACCATTTAAAAGAATACTCTTGATGTCTTGGTAAGTAGAATGCGTTAATCGCTTTCTAATGCATTGTAGCAGATAGCACATTCAGAGGTTCTTAGTCGGATACGACTAAATAGACAAATTGAAAAGCAGTCTAATGGAATGAATTGGATAAAAAAATTGCTTTTTACTTTTGCCTATTTTGGGCTTGGCTGACAACTTTTTGAACCAAATTTAACGAATTATTTGTTTCAAAACGCTATTTGGTTATCAACAGATTAAATAAGAATTCTCTCATTTTTTGGCGGCGTTAAGAATGATTGACAGATTGAAATACTGGATTGGATGCTTCAAGAAAGAGTGAGTTAGTTAAAGAATGATTGGCAGTACATGTATACGTTCGAAGATCTAAATTGATCATTATCTATCATCTTGATAGGAGCATATGTCCAAGTGAAAATATTTATTTGTTACTAGGTTCGCAACACCTAATACATAATTGTATATATATTAGTTCTCCGCAACAAACAGTATTTAACTGTTATATATTGAATTGAATGATGTCATGCTTACCGCGAAATGTGATAACTGATATCGATCAAGGCCAGGGTGTATGGATTTACTGGAGTAACAGGTGTTCAGAAATTGTTGTAATTCTCAATTTCGGTGAACTATAGCATAAATTTATATCAATCATATTGGTACCATGTTCCGACTCGGAAACCATAGTGTTAGTACCATGTACCTTTTCGGTACAATAATGTTAGTATCGGTTACTAACACAATAGCCATAGTGTTAGTATCCTTTACAGACTCGGTATATATATTATATAGTGTGAGTTAGCGTTGAAGTCGCATTGTCGTAGACTATACGATGTTAGCTTCACTATTGCAGGTTTACACATTCGTCTAGGAGATTGTACCGTCCTATTATTCCACATTCTTCTACCAAAAATATAGTGGTTAAAGGGCGTAATACCGGCTCCTACTGATGAGTCGCCAGTAAGCACGAAACGAATGTGCATGAGATTAAACTTTCCGTTCATGCTGCCTTTGGATTATCCTTCTGGTCACAACTGAATTAATTTGTTACTAGGTTCGCAACTCCTAATACCTACTTATTTGCGCAGGAGTTGCCCAATAGAGTTAACTGCGTTGGTTTTGTCTTCAACAGATTCGTGAAGACGTGTTACATATATCTCGAAATCTCTTGCACATTTTCTATTTCTTAAAGGTTATCCATCATCTTGATATACACCTTAAAAGGAATTTGCATTTGCCTATTGGTGTTATCTTTCGATCAGATACCTCAAATAAATGAAATTGTTTTGTGGAACTTGTTTAATCGAAACTAATTGATCTGCGTTTTGACTAACGCAGTTGCTATTCCCCAGTAATTTTCTTTTCTTAACAAAATATTTCGGCTGTCTTTATTGGCAGCCTTCTTCAGTTGGCCTATCCCCGCCAGGTTTGGTTTTTTTTAAAACTTGTGAGCATGGACCAACTGAAGAATGCTGCCGATAAAGGAAGCTGAAATATTTCGTTTAAAAGGAAAACTACTGGAAAAAATTAACTAAGTTGGTCAAAACGGAAATCCGGTAATTTAGATACAACAATTGGCGGTTGCCGGACAATTGATAGCAGTTGTAGGTCGGTAAAACCTTGATTTCGTTACATTTACAGGTGCACTGCTTGTTTAAAAAATTGATCTAAGGGTTCTCATTGGTCTAGTGACTCTGAAGCCGTTTTCACACTGCTTGTCCGTAACTTTTTTTGAATTACGATTTTTCGAATTATCGGGAATTCATTTCCAGTTCCATCTTCATTGTTGACACCATACTCAGAGTTGTTTAATCCATCATCTGTCACATTTATTCATTTTAAGCGTATATTTAATAAATGTTACATTGCTTCCTTGTTGGTTAAAATAGAAACAGTAACCAAAATGTAATTTCACTTACGTATGTTATTGAATGAACTCGTTTATCAGACAGTGTCACCGACATGCAACATTGCTGAAGCTAAACAAATTTATTATCAATCGCGATGTGCAAACTACGACGATGTCGAGAGAAACGATGCGGACCAGTCGCCCAATGTACCCGACTGTATATGGTCTAGAAAAAGTAATCCTCAAAATTCCAATATGCCAACCACGACAACGCGGTCAGTCTTGACTGCTGAACTACTTGCCAAAGCCTATGGGCCTCGTGACGCTGTCTACTTTGCGGAGAGCTATTTAACACCGATTGACTCACACATCGCCGGACTACAACCTGATGCTGGAGCTGGGATGGTGACGAAGAGTCGCATATCAAGGCCATCACTGTCTAAGATAATGATTTCAGCTGTTCATCGACAACGAAAATCGCATCGTAAGCCGAGTCCAGCGCGCCAACTCACGTGTTCACTGGACAATGAGAGCGCACTTGTGGAATCACATGTTACGGGCGAGGAGGAGTGCCGGACTAGGCAGAAGCAGGCCAGAATAAGTTTAGGCTCTTACGATATGCCATTTCAGACTTCTAGGCAAGTATTTGTCAGCTTTCTAATTGATTTTTTAAACCCAACACTTATAATGACTAAATAAGTTTTTGATGGGTCCTAACAGAACCATAGCATGATTATCACTATATTATTACATCATAGCTATAGTTTGTTGCTGCATCACTACCGGTTGCTATGACATCTCAATAACAACATCATGATTGAGTGTTTCGCCGTTTGTTATTTTGTGCTATTTAGCTTTGAGCAAACTTTTGCATGCTTTTGGATTTTTAATTGGTTAACCAAGAAAATTATATTAATTAAGCTATTTATCCATTACACATACATGAACAGTATATAACACGAAGTCTCTGCCTCTACGCTGCTATGCCTTTATTAGTATTGTCAACTTATTTGTGGTAGCCTAGACTGTGAATAGCTTTCATATAAATCATAAACTGGTTAGTTACCTGTCGTGCGAACTGATATGTCACTAGAACGTGGCTAGTTTATGCAATTCTGAAGACAGCCAATCTTAGTGCTTCAGTTATATGCGTGATTGACCTCTTAACTGTGTTTCTATCCTTTGCAGATTGGAACGCAATTCGAGCGTAGCTACAACTGACAGTAATATGAGCGGTGGTTTCAGTGTCTCTTCGCAGAACAACGCAGTCAATGTGTTTTGGGGCGATCACTCCTCATCGGAATATCTATTTCATTTTAACAATCCATCCCACTCTATGGTTACACGCTCGCCGCGGATGAAACGTCCGTCTTCAAATGAAACTGTACCGCCTAGGCCGTCAAAGCCACGTAATTCTAATCTTAGTGCCAGTGAGGATGGTGATATTACGCTAAAGAGTGAAAGACCGTCATATTGTTTAAATAATCAATTCAACACCGCTACTGCAGTTTGTCTTGCCAATTGTAAAGTGTAAGTTTTGTGTTGATGTCAAGTTTTTCTGATTATAAAAATATTATTGAGTTCTTAGAGAATCATTTTAGCATATCCTGGTGACATAAAACTTTATTAAACCTTCCAGCTTTCTGCTTTACTCTTGTCATCGAAGTGAGATTACAGTGATTTAATAAAAAATACTGACGATTCACTGTAGTGTCACTTCGATGAGTGTACAAAAGCAGACACATATAAAAACCAATTTGACATACACATACCTACTAAAAAACAAGTTATACTTAGGAGACCTAACAAGGAGTAAAAATGGGGCAGTTTAAACTCAAATTCTCCAATTGACATATTGATTGTTAAATTGTTTGTGTGATGTGCTTTCCATTGAAAAAGAACTCCATATCCAGAGGTCTAAATATCTTGAAAAATCAGGTAGACAGCGAATGCAAACATCTCGTATCGCAACACGAGAAAAAGGTAAATAATCTATTCCCTGTCGTGCAACATGTTTCTTTTAAAAGTAAGTACTTAATGGGTCAAGTGTTTATATCAATTTCGCAAACTTGATTATAGTAAGTGTTATCGCCGCCCAATGTTCGTTTAAATATATATATATATATATATATATATATATATATATATATATATATATATATATGAAAAAGACAGCTCGTATGTTAAGTCCATAATTAAATTGCCGTTTACCTGCATAACGCCGTACATCTGCGGATACAGAAGGACACTTGATACAAGAATAGATCATCATTGTTCTAGAAAATTGTTCAAAATGGTGCAGCTCCTGCAAAACGTCAGCACTTTCAAAAGCCCTTGCCAAAAGGCCTCGATGTCCGTAGTAATAATTTATGGTTATATACTGAGTAAGCTCAGAAAACGTGCTTGTGACACTCGAATCTATGGCATTTACTAAATTTAAACATGCAAATACTGATGAAAGTAAAAGGCACACTCAATTGAAGTAGAGGCGTTACCAACAAGACTTCAGAGTAACAAACGATTCTCAAACGATTTCACATCCAGTGTTCATTGACGGATTCCATATGAAAGCGATGACGCATCAGATGTCTTTACGACAAAAAATTAGTCTCCATTGCAACATTTAAAGATTGAATCAATTTTACCTTTTGTTTTATGCTGACTTTGTTATATCTCTCTGGTCCCACGTTAACTAATTTATAACTATGTACGCATTATCCAATACAGAATTATATATATATATATATATATATATATATATATATATATATATATATATAAACTCTTCGAAACAAATTATACATGATTTCAAGATGTACATGTCTTTACTGTGATTGTTTGCGACAAAATCTATTGATATTAAAGGATAAAATGAGGAGGCATCAGATCGTATACAATGGCAAAGTCAAATTAACTATTAGTCCGAATTGGTCCTCATTCGGCGCGATGCTCGAACCGAAGCACGTTTGCCTCGGTCTTACGACTCCACTATCTACTATAATCAAGGTTGCGATCTTGATATAAACGCGTGACCCATTTAGTAATTATATTTTTCCGGTATAAACTAAGAATTGTATAGTGTAGAAAAGGAAATTCATCCAGTAGACTGGTGTCGTCCTTATTGGGACCCCATCATGTACTGGCCAGTATTTGACACTATCTCCCAGGTTGATCTAAGGATGCATGCAACATTTAATTTGACAGAAAGATTAAATTTATAGTATTTATATTAAAGCATAATTATTTTATAAAATATTGGTACAGTGTAAACAAGATACTTTTCTATGCAAGATAAAACTTTTCTGATTATTTGTCTATTAAGAGATGAAGGAAAATGAGAAATAAGCACGATTTCTTATACATTATCCATAAATCTAGCAAAAATAGAATTCACAAGCAGGCAGGCACGCATTAAACTTGACTGGAAATTCAGGCAACACTACTAACAGTGAGAGCCTCATTTCATATTTTGCTTGCTTGATCTATGCATTGCGGTTTAATATTCGATATTTTGTTGGTCTTCGCGATTTGACGATGACGAGAAGAGGTCGAGAAGCGCCAATACTTACAATTGATTGTAGTTTAACGATATTGTGCGATTGTACGAAAAAATGGGGAATGTGTTTATGTCAGGAGCAAAAACGTGATATGCTAAATTGTTAACGTCACAAGCGCATTTACTTGCCTTTATATTCCAAAACTATAATACATGTGGAGACAGCGGAAAAATTATCATGGTTTGGACTGCATTGAAATTGTACAGCCTATATTTGCAGTTATGCAAAATTTATGCCGGGCTATTAGATGTTGGAGCCACAAATCTAATTTTGAATTCCTTATATATGAATTGCGGCTTGATCTTCGATAGCCAGTTTGATTTCGTGCCTTGGTGGTAACCATGGAAGGTAAAAACATGTCAGCACGTGCAACTTCCGGTGTCTTTCATTATTATGTAACTTTATGAATAAGGTGGGATTAGGTTTTACTTCAGGTTAGGAAGCTTGTTTCCAAGACGTGTTATCACCGCGTGCGCAATCAATAACATAAACATTTTATAACATGTGTGCATGTGGTAAATGCTGAAAAACTGCATATGAAATGTGCAACGTAATTTTCCAGGCAAATACAGTCTATTAATTGAATCGAGGCTGTGATCTTGATACAAACAAGAATCCCATTATATACATACATTTGTTAGTATAAACTAAGTATTGCATAATATAGAAATGGCAGCTCATTCAGTAATTATGTATTTGGTGTTGCGCACCTAGTAACAAATTGGTTCAGTTATGACCAGAAGGATCAACCAAAGACAGCATGAACGGAAAGTATAATATTATGCACATTCGTTTCTTGCTTACTGGCGACTCATAAATAGGAGCCGGTATTACGCCTATATATTGGGTTAAAGGCGTAATACCTGCTCCTACTGATGAGTCGCCAATAAGCAAGAAACGAATGTGCAAGAGATTATACTTCCCGTTCATGCTGACTTTGATTAAACTATCTGGTCATAATTGAACTCATTCGTTACTAGATGCGCAACACCTATATATATTGCATATATATATATATATATATATATATATATATATATATATATATATATGTATATATATTATTTCTCCGCCACAAACAATATCCAGCTCTTCCAGTATACTGATTTCGTCCTTATTGGGAGCTTTTCCCGTACTGTCCAGAATTGGCCGCACTGGCCTCGAAGCCGTGCACGTTTGCGTTGTAATTTGTTTCTTTGACCACTAAGCCACCCTACCGCACACTGCACACAACACTCTGTTGTGTACTGACTAATGTTACTAGGTTAGCCTTTCCTTTAGTTGAAGCCTATGTGGCATACATTTAGACCTAAAGTTCTAACTAACCACCCACTATCTTTCATTATAGAAAAGATAACACGCTACCTGGGGACGTGGCATTAAACTGCACATTTATATTATTAAATTTAATTTTATTTAAGAGCAGTTTATGTAAGACTAATGGTGATGAGTGCCTTACATCAAAGCTTGCATTCTTTATATTTGCAAAGCAGTTTGATATACGTTTATTTCAATTACGCAATCTTGATTTGTCTGCCTGTTTTCATATCTTACTGTAATTATTATTTGTGTTAAACATTACCCACCCAGTTGCTTATCTGTTGAATTATTAATATCTTTCTCTTCATTCATTCGTCTGTATAGTATCCATTATTTTTTCTTCGAATTTTTATTTTATGCATTATCTGTCATACACACCCATGTAAATATTTATGCTTGTTGATGCTGAAAATTTTAAATGTTATATAATTAAAATAATTTAGCCTATTATTTGTTGAACAAATAAGCAGATGCGATCTTCCATCTCTCTTTCTTTTTCAATAGCGTTATTCGTTAACCGTTCTCTCGCGCCCCACCCTCTTTCCATCTCTCTATCTTTCTTTGAAAACAGTGCATTTTCCCTTATGTCATTTATGCGGCAATTAAATTTTACCAAGGTAACTTAATGATGGTTTATTTCACCTCAGAACCCTATTTCTTTCTTAAACACTGTGAGTTTGTTGCTTTACTGGATTTGTCTGCCATAGGCTGTTGATTACCATTTTGTTACTGGATTCTTTTACCATAGGTGGCCCAAATCTCTAGGTGCACAGCATCCATCGTCCAATGAAATGCGATGCTCATTAAGTACTGTAAAATTCTTCATTATTAGAAAAAGACACCCTCCGTCTCTTGATGGCTGCTATAAAAAATATAACATCGATCCATCGATATATGGTCAAAGTTTTGAGACAACAATTTTTAGTATCACCGTTAAGAATGTCCTGGCACGCAGTGCACTATTACACAACAATTATGACAAATGCTCTTTTCACGTTCAAAACTGATCTATTTACATTTTAAAAAAAAATCATTTAAAGTCAGAGCCATTAACGCTAATCAGTATAGGTTATTGTAAGATAAAATCAAATCACTAACACTGACATCAGCATACAAAAAAATATATTTAAATATAATATATGTATCCGTAAAATGTATTTGAGCACATACTTGCAATGCTCATATTACCAAAGTTCACCTACTGCTTACTCTGTGCACACCACGGATCAAATGCACAAATTAACGTGCATTTAGATTGCGAGCTAAAGGTAAACACGCATTCCATTATGTATAAAAAAATCGCGCAGCATAACGAAAACACCTTCAATGACACGTATTGACGTGTTTCGACCTACCATGATCATCATAAGAGTACGGGAGGGTTGCTGATGTCGCCTTGCCCGAATGCTAACTTGGCCATAATGGTGTTCTTGAGCGGCTTAGTTTGCCTCATTTATGTGAGTTATCCTGATAAATTTACTCATAGTAGCAAGGTTTTCCTTCTCTCTCCAGCCCTCTCCCTCTCTCGTAAATCTCAATAATAATTTATCTAAATTCACTTATATGCCTTTTTTCACTCCTTATGGTTATATGGCAGTGAAACATTAGTCACTTGACTTTTGTGTGGCTGGAAATGATGATGATGATGATAAGAGTACGATGGTAAACTGACTAGTGAGGATCTAATGGCAGTGCATATATAAGGTAGGCTCTCACTTCTAGTAACGTTGCATGCCTTTTACTTGACTGGAAATATCAACTGGGTAATCGTGATTCGTAGCATTTGGACACCATATATGTAAAGAGCCAGTTTGTTGCACCTCATTCTATTTTCAATTACTTTGACCTGACTGCTGTATCTCCAATATTATAGTTTTCCGATTTTTTATCGCTCCACTCTCATTTTTTCCATAACTTGGTCCGCATGGGCGTTGATTACAATTAACTTAATCTAGGTCGCGATCTTAATTTAGATACCTGGCCCATTATGTACATACATTTGTCAGTACAAAATAAGCATTGAATAATGTATAAAAGCCAACTAATCCAGTAGACCGGTTTCGTCCTTATTGGGAAATCATTACGTACTGTAAAGAAATTGCCGCAGACGGCTCGAACCTGGGAGCGACTGCTTTGGAATCTTTCTCTGAAACCAATGTTCATTTAGAAATAGAAATGTTCAATTCAATACCACGTCCCCAGGTAGCGTGATGCCTATTCTACAATGACAGATTTGAGGTGGTTAGTTAAAATTCTAGAGCAAAACATATGCTATATAGGCTCCAAAAATGAAAAGGCCAACCCTGAAACATTAGTTAGTATATAACTGAATTATTTGTAGTATACGGAAGGATGACTCACTGGTTAGAGCAACAGATTCCGAAGCAAACGTGCCCTGGTTCGTGCCCTTTCCACGGCAAATTCTGGCCATTACATGATGAGCTCCCAATAATGACGAAAACGGTCGACTGGATGCATTGCCTTTTCTATACTTTAAAATTATTACCTTATACTGGCAAATGTATGTACATAATAAACCAGGTGTTTCTATCAAGATCGCAACCTTGATTTTATTAATTGTTATCACCGCCCGCGCAACCAATTTTCATTTAATTACTGAAGGTCTTATCTGTACCTACGCTCTTTCGCTCTTTGTATTTCTCTTTCGGTCTTTCAATCTGTATTTCTCAAAAATCTTCATTCGCATTCTTTTTTAATTTGACCATTTCATGGTAATGTAATAGTGTATTATTTCGAACGAATTCTAATCCTCCTCCCCATGACATATTTCTTTCTGATTGTGACTTCGAGAAAAGGAATTGAAATTTATGCAAATTTCGCGTTTTTTGTGAGTTAAGGGGAAAGTGTTTGATCCTACTATGTACATAGTTAATCGTAGTCGTTTTAGAATTAGCAAGAGAAATTAGGCAGCATTAATATGTATGCATGCATGTATATGTATGTATGTATGCATGTATGTATGTATGTACGTATGTATGTATGTATGTTTGTATGCATGTATGTATGTTTGTATGTATGTATGTATGTATGTATATATGTGTTTTATGCATTTATGTATGTATGCATGTATGTATGTATGTATGTTTGTGTGTATGTATGTATGTATGTATGTATGTATGTATATATATATATGTATGTATGTATGTGTGTATATTTATATGTAGGTATGTATATATGCGGATATGTTGGTACGCATGCATGCAGGTAGTATTTAAAGTGTGTAAATATTTATGTATGTATTTTTTAATATATGGATTTATAGATATATTGTTTTTGTAGGTATGTATGTATGCATGTTGCATGTATGTATGTATGTATGTAGGAATATATTTATGTATTGATTTGTGTGCAATAATGTCCAACATGTTAAGCAAGGTGATCGTGTACCTCTCGTGTTATTTTGCTATGTTATATAAAACGCCGTATTCCAATTTTTCTTAAATTTTTGCATGTTTTTTCTTGCGAATGGAAGTATGGCTTTTTTTCTAATTTTTTTAAGCCATTGTAATGAAGTATAGACAAATATAAGCAGCCATTAATGAATATCATGGAAAATATCTGGTAAGGTGTGTTATTAATATAATAAAGTAGATAAATATAGTTAGATTTTCTTTTTAATTGCTATTATTTTATCATATGGTTATCAGCTTAGTTTTATTTGTTTCCTTCGAATAGGCCATTTACATGGATTGAAAAAAAATAAAATTTTGTGTTACTAAGTATTAAATAATTACCTGATCCTTGTCGGGACTAGCAAAGGATTGTTTCCGATTACAAATTTCATCGGAACGTTTTTGAGACCCCTTGGCCAAGTTCCTTCCGCAGTACACAACCAACCCAAATTTATAAATGCAAACTACTTTTTTTTAGCTTATACGTATATTTTTTGATTAGTTGTGGACTGACAAAGGTTTCCAGAAAGGGGTCCGAGTAATTTTCCTCTGAAAAGTGGGCCTTGGATCAATCCTGCGCCATTCATATCACAGATCGGGTAATTACCTGAATTATAGCATAAATATTTGTTTCGGCTGGTTATATGAATAATCAGTGTTTTTTTATCGATTTCACATTTTAAAATTGAAAAAATCACTCATTTAGTTAATTCACTACACACTTAGTATTTCTTGTTTAACTGCGCGTAAAATGAAAAGGTTGAAATTTATATCTGGTGTTGGCGCTTTCATCAGCGTTGTTCAGTTGATGCTTTGCGTTGCAGTTAAAATATTTTGGAATCTATTTTTTTCAACACACACGCAAATACAAACACCCTAAAAAGCTGGATGCGTAATTCTGTCATAGCACAGCCTTAACACCACAGAAAATTGCATTATGACAATGTCATGTTTAAAAACAAGCATTGTCTGTTGATGAGTTGATTGTGCGCAATTGTTGAAACGATCTTCTATTCTAAACGTTTGATTTTTCTTTTGCTATCATTATTCGCATGCTTTCTACGACTTATATGTTTTGGTATTCTATGAATTGAAGTTCTCCGTTGGTGTCAATCGTTGCCTTCATTTCGCTTTATTATATTAATATATATATATATATATATATATATATATATATATATATAGCACACACTTTGATAGTGGATAAACCAGGATTGGTGTCTATTTAAAGTCCAGTAACATTAATTAAATAGCTTTTAGCATCACATATGCATCTAACATTTGTAATTTCAGTGAATTTGGCGGGTGCTACATAAAAAATTTTCTCGTGACTGCACATAAGTTCATTCACCGAGATTTCATTAATGTAAAATATGTATGAGTTTAGCTTAGATAATAGCGGCGTCACTGCTTTTCATTACACACACACACACACACTTTTAATTGCGTGTCTTTTACAGCTGGAATGGCACACTGCTATAAGTGCAATTCAAAGTAGAAAATGTGCCCCAATTAGAGCCTTGTCTATGGAAAATTATGACAGTACTCAAAATGTTTCCAATAAAGGCAAAACCGTCCTTCCAGATGCATTTCCTTTGCTACTTTGTTGCTTGTTTAGTATATATATATATATATATATATATATATATATATATATATATATATATATATATATATATATATATATATATATAACTAATAACAAGTTCAGTTATGGGTTGCTACTTGTTAAATGGGTTTTAGAAAACTTTAAACCATTTTCAAGTGAAGATAAATTTCTGGCCATCACCAAAGTTGTATATCCTGTCTCGGTTTATATACTGATCGTTCCTGCCGATCGTCTTCACTACGTACATCAATCTTTATAACCATCGAATTTCAAAATCATCAACAAAAACCGACAGCCGGCAGGATTGATCGAAGTATCATTCAAAAAATAAGAAATACCATTTGGGTGTGTGTCAGGAAACTATTTGGACCTAAATGCAACAGCTGCAAATATGAACCGTAATTACCCTGCGAAAAGTTCTATCCAAAAATGGCAGTTATTCTTGTTTACACATAGTCATAGAATTTATAAATTAACAATAGCTTAAAGTTGCTTTCTCAATTATAGTAAATTCGATTAGCCAAACCATCTGAATGTCTTATGCTATTATGCAAAATAATTGTAGTTTAGTGTGTTTTCGTTGGAAGAATTCTGTGATTCTAAGGTTTATTTCAATTTAGCGTCTCTTCAGCCAACGTTTGACTTTCAAATAATTCTCTTATTCATGCCTTAGCCTGAGTTATTATTGTTCAAAATAGTTATTATTTTCAGTTTTGTAGACATTTTGCTTACCTCTAAAATCATTTATTTGGTATCGTTTACAGACTCCATATATAATGTATAGTGAGCGGATTTTGAAGTCACTTTTCTAAAGACTTCATATTAATTTCTATCTACTACTGTTTGAATAAAATTATTTATATTCTATTGCACCGTCGAAAAGCCCTATTTTTATTGAAGAAATATGTGGTAGGTTTGGGGAATAGTACCGAACCTATACTGATGAGTCGTCAGTAATTTACTTTTGTGGAGGCTGACCTTGGCATATAACTTTAGTCCTATTGGCACCAATTTGTTTTTAAATTAGTGAGACTTATTACATATTGACATATGTATTAATTCCGCGCAATCAAGATTGCATACATTTTCTCATGTTTCTTTAAATAACAGTCCAGTTTTATTCTTCCATTCACACAAAATGAAAAAAATGACCACCAGTCACACATGCAATTTTCTTCGTTAAAAGTTTCGCGTTTGAGGTACTTTACTGAAAATGTCCACTGCAAAACTTTTTGTGAAATTCCCTTTTTTTAGTTTCTCAGCTTCAGCTCTATTTGTTGTGACCAATTGCAATCTTAGGCAGGGTTTTCTATTTTTTTCAAAACTTGTCTTGAAAGCGTTAGTAGCGTATAGATTCCGAGCGTAACGAGACTTCTTTATGGATTTTGTGTTGGTAATAGATTTCTGTTGAAAGATTCGTCAAGAAAACGCGTCACCTATTATTTTATTTCTTCGTATAAATGAAACAAATATGCATACTTAGCCTGAATACAATGGATTTAACAAGAAACGAATGCAAAAAAATTTATATGTGAGTATATAATGGCGGAAAGTAAGTTAAACCACAAAGACTTCAGTGTTAAATAGGAGTGTTAGCCTAGTTCGTGTATTTTACTTAACAAATGGCTAGATTTGGCAGATGAGGCATACCGTCGAAATAGGGTTAATATGAGACAGAATCTAAAATAAAATCATATTATGCCTAAGTGAGGCACGCTAGTAGGTGACGTACGGTTTGTGACGTAGGCGTTATAAATGCGGCTACGAGGAGAAGACTAGCTATAGTAGTGATCGCCTGTTGAACTATCTCAAATTAATCCGTTAACCTATAGCCGACACCGTCTTCGTAGTCTATCTTCTGTACATTAGGGCCATTCCCGTACACCCAATCTGGCTAGAACGACTTTCTATGACGACAGACTCTTTAACGGCTTTCGGTAATGGGATTTGGTGACTCTAATGAATTATTGCCTTAAAAAAACTTCATCAAATCCACTCAAGTTAGAATGGCTTGTTAGTTTACAATAAATGTGAATTTCGGTGCTGTCTGTGTTGAATTCGGCAACAATGCGCCTAGGCTATACAACCTTCTGAAATTTAAGTCCACACGTCCCGAAGCAATGACCGGATTTATCTTGTTCAAAGGTGTTTGGCGTGTATATGGCTTTCTTTGTGTAATGGCCCCTCATGCCGTAGAATCTCAGCTGAACTCTCATTGTGGTGGTCTGCGTCTGTTGAACCATTACACGAACATTATATAAAGCGGAATATATATATATATATATATATATATATATATATATATATATATATATATATATATATATATATATATACTTCATCCCAAAAGTAAATTTAATGGTGGAATAACATGCATTATGTAATGGAAACCATTTGAACTAGTATCTTGTTCAAAATCTTAAAAAACGTTCTTTCTACATGTTAATGAGCATAATTGTTTTGGTGGTTACTATGGCGATGCGTTTTAGCCAAACTGAGCAAGAAAAGTTATCACCTATTTTATCTATTTTAGGTATATGTGTATCCTTCTTATTCTGGTATGTGGAAATGTACGCCGAAATATTTCCGGTGTACAAATACCAAACGAATGCAGTAAACTATGTTAGGCGAAGAGAACTATTAATATTTTAGCAATCAGTCACACAGAATTGTGATTTCAGCCGTACGTATTTGTCTAAGCGTGAATAAAATACCTGCAATATTTCGGAATATTTCGGTGCGTTATGATTGCACTCAGATTGCAGTTTAGTGAAGTTTTGTTTCTGCTCTAGCGTAAATATTTGGACTGTGTTTTAAGGCGGTAACGCTAGTGGGACTGATTTAATAAAACGTCAATCAGCAGCCTTTGTCCGACAACAAGGTATTGCGATTTTTATTTACTCTTGGTAGTAGACAAATAACTTATAGGCATTTATGCATTTTGCATGGTAGGTCTAGAACGAAATTGTACAAATGAGCAATCATTGATTGTGCTGGTGGTTCTAACAATTCTTTAAACCAAGCTTGAAATAAGCACCAATCCCATTGTATTTAACCAGTCGTCGAACAACACAGCAAAACTACCGCCAATTGGTTGACGACTGGTTAAATACAATGGAGGTTGGTGCTTATTTCAAGCTTGCAAACTTGATTTAAAGAATTGTTACGACCATCGCCGCAATCATTGATTGTTTTATTGTATAATCTATATATATATATATATATATATATATATATATATATATATATATATATATATAGTGAAATATGCAAATTTTCTTGACTGTATATAAATTGTGCTGTCGAAATTTCCAGTCAAATACAATTTATCCGAAATTACTAGATGTGAGAGCTGCATATATACTTTTGCTTTCCATATATTTTCATTGCGGTTTCACTTTCGCTAGTCAGTTTGCCGTGATCATAGAAGGTCGACACGCGTCAGTACCTCTGAATGACGATAGTTTTGCTATGTTGTTTGACGATTGGTTGAATCCAATGGGATTGTTGTTTACTTCAAGCCCGCATACTTGATTTAAAGTATAGAACGAAGTTAGTTCGAAATTAGTTTATGCTGTATTCGACTTGCCATTTTGTTCGTATTTGATCAAATTTGGTACTAAGTACGCCATACCTAGCACATAAAAGGCATTGTGATTGTTGTATAATGTTGATAGCGAAGAGTTAATATGTGTTAATCTATGTATGAGATATTACGTAAATAGTAAAAATTTGAATCAAACGTGACAAGAATTATATATTGATCCTGGTCAGCATTAAGATTAGATAGGACCATATTTACGATTAAAGCAATTTTTATTGCACTGTGTCTAAATATGAACAATTTAAATCTGGCTTGTGAATGTTAAATAGGCACCTGCGGCATACACTTTTTTGTGAAAATTATTGTAGAATTTCAAGAACTATATCTTCGAACATAGCCAATGAGTGTAACCTCCGTAACCTTGAACTCTACGTAACGCTTCCATCAATATTTACCAGAATAATTTTCAAGCTCACGATAAAAAGCAATAAAAATAAAACACATATATAAATCAATTGTGGTAATCCACCTCAAATTGATCCATTTAAGCTTAACCTTTAAATAAACTTATCTAGTCGAAGGTATGCCGGCGCTATTCTTCTAAAGTTTTTATAAAATGAAATATGATATCTCCAATGACCAATATCATCCAACACAAACAAACACACACCAAATAAGAAGGCGTGAATGCTAATTGGCTAGCTTAATAATATTAAAGGTGTTCTTTAACCCCATTCTTTATGAACATAACTGGACGAAGTCATCTAGTTGAACTCATTTAAGCTATTATCGAGCAAATATATATCAACAGAGTTATATATATATATATATATATATATATATATATATATATATATATATGTATAATGTAATGAAAAATGCTTTTAGAACCACTAAAAAACTACATTTAAGCAAAACTATACGACTTTCCATACCTGACAAAAGACCAGGACTTGTTATACTTGAAGTTCATGCTTATAGACTGGCTATGAACGTGATCAGAAATGATCGATTAAAATTCAAACCAGTGAAAAAACGGAAAGATGATTCAAGATGAACCAAGAATAAATGGTATTCTGAAAAAGACGTAAAAACATGTATTGTCAACAATGGCTGATTCAGAAAGCAGATCAGAACTCACAGAATAAAATCGAAAGGCGAAACTTGTCGGAATGAACCTAGCAAAACTGTACGGTAAACTAAAAATTCATGAAACTTGACAGCCCCAAGTGATCCTCCGATGCGGCCCATTATGACAAGGATCAATGCACCGCAACAAAAATCAGATAAATTTATCCACCAATTGCTTTATGCACAATGAAATGTCATAATCATGCACACTATCAAGGATTCGCTTGAGTTATCCTTTGAAAGTTTGCACAGTGCCAGCTTCATTTATTCAATCTCCACGATTTGCGTTCGCGTGTCTTCGCTTTGCATTATCAGTTTTGCAATGATCCAATTGATTCCCAGTTCCAAGTACGCATCTGTTTTGTCTTCGATCAGGCTGGGCGCGTATTCATCCCTTTCTTCCGAAGACTTCAACATCGGTACAAACCATCTTTAGGCCTCTAGTCAATCTTGCACAGTAAGGTTCTCACAACAGCAGATTCAAGCAAATGTGGAAACCGCGTTCCGAAACAGTTCTATTTATATTTTGAGTTGACGGATGAACTGAAAAGTCAAAACATCCCGGAAAACAAAATAGTTTCACTTGACGTCTCATTCGTAGTTATGATCATTCCACTGGAAAACACAAAAAGATCTTGTGTTACTGATTAAGAATGAATTTTTAGATTCTACTATAGACACTAATGACATCACTGACCACATAATTGCATGTAAAACACGCGCAATTGGCATTTGAAGAGAAATATTTCCGGAAATTCAATGGCGCAGCTATAGGAAGCTTCATTATACCTCTCCTAGCAAATGTCTTGAGAAAATAAGGCAAAAAACTTAATTTATCAGCGTGTATTCTATATAAAAGATGTTGATAATCTACTACTGTTTAACACATACGCAGCAGATTCAGGCGAATTTATCAAGTAAGGCAATGAAACCTATTTAAACATTAAATTCTCTCTCGAGGTATAGAATGCAGACACCTTGAATTTCATGGGAATCCAACTCACTCGTGAAGAAAATGGTGATTTGATACTAGCACGAAATCGAATATCCCATTTCACTGGGCAGTACAATCACTACGATAGCGGTGTGCCGAAATCTCGCAAAAGAAACCTAGTTAACAACCTAGCAAAAAGATCTAGGCAGATCTGCTCTGAACGAAAGATCGAGGAAGAGCTAGGGTAACGCAGGAAACTTTTGATAATGAAGAAATATTAGGAGTAGTTCATGGATTTTTAACACAGAAAGTACTAATAAAATTTCTCCTAAACATACTATTTAGAGGCTATCTTCCGAGCTCACACATAGCACGGCGGTTAAATCCAATTAAAATTGCGAATTTCACTACCGCAAAATTGAAATTCGGTGCAAAGAGCATAAAGAAGTTGGTTACTAACACAATAGCCATAATGTTAGTATCCTTTACAGACTCGGTATATATATATATATATATTATATAGTGTGAGTTAGCGTTCAAGTCGCATTGTCGTAGACTATATGATGTTAGCTTCACTATTGAAGGTTTACAAATTCGTCTAGGAGATTGTACCCTCCAATTATCCCACATTATTGACCAAAATATATAGTGGTTAAAGGTCGTAATACCGGCTGCTACTGATGAGTCGCCAGTCAGCACGAAACGAATGTGCATGAGATTATACTTTCCGTTCATGCTGCCTTTGGTTTATCCTTCTGGTCACAACTGAACTAATTTGTTACTAGGTTCGCAACACCTAATACATATTTGCATATATATTAGTTCTTCGCAACAAACAGTATTTAACTGATATATATTGAATTGAATTATGTAATGCTTACCGCGAAATGTCATAACTGATATCAATCAAGGCCAGAGTGTATGGATCTGCTGGAGAAAAAGGTGTTCATAAATAGTTGTAATACTCAATTTCGGTGTACTATAGCATACATTGATATCCATCATGTTAGTACCATGTACCGAGTTGGAAACCACAGTGTTAGTACCATGTATCTTTCGGTACAATAATGTTGGTATCGGTTACTAACACAATAGCCATAGTGTTAGTTTCTTTTACAGAATCGGCATATATATATTATATAGTGTGAGTTGGCGTTGAAGTCGCATTGTCGTAGACTATATGATGTTAGCTTCACTATTGCAAGTTTATACATTCGTTTAGGAGATTTTACCGTCCTATTATCCCACATTCTTGACCAAAATATATAGTGGTTAAAGGGCGTAATACCGACTCCTACTGAAGAGTCGCCAGTAAGCACGAAACGAATGTGCATGAGATTATACTTTCCGTTCATGCTGTCTTTGGTTTATCCTTCTGGTCACAAATGAAATAATTTGTTACTAGTTTCGCAACACCTAATACATACTTGCATATATATTAGTTCTCCGCAACAAACAGTAATTAACTGTTATATAATGAAGTTAAATACCGTTTGTTGCGAAGACCTAATATATATGCAAGTATATATTAGGTGTTGCGAAACTAGTAACAAATTAGTTCAGTTGTGACCAGAAGGATAAACCAAAGGCATCATGAACGGAAAGTATAATCTCATGCACATTCGTTTTGTGCTTACTGGCGACTCATCAGTAGGAGCCGGTATTACGCCCTTTAACCACTAGATATTTGGTCAAAGAATGTGGAATAATGTGCTGCGTTTGGTTTATCCTTCTGGTCACAACTGAAATAATTTGTTACTAGGTTCGCAACACCTAATACATACTTGCATATAATGAAGTTAGATGTTAAGAGTCAGCTGTCTATTATCTCAAAACACTACATAATCTACAAAGTTTGATGTGTGCAAGGTATCATTTGTATTTGACTTACGAAAAGGAAATTAATCAAAACAAACATGCAATATTTACTGTTCAAATTAATTAAGAAAGGCTCAGCTCCGTCAGGATAATTAGTTGTGTGACTGACGGTAATTTTGCTGTGATGTTCGACGACTGCTTAAATACAATGAGATCGATGTTCACTTGAAGCTTGCAAACCTGATTTAACGAAAGGATAATTAGTTATTTCAGGGCATATATTTGAAATTCTGCACAAAGCAAAATCCGAAAAATTATTATACATATATGAATCCCTTCATATAAAACCACAAGCACCTGGTTTTCAAATATACCACCAACGTGGTATTTTACTCGACTGACCACGAATCGCATAAAACAAACACCAATTCACTAGCATCCAGGCGAATGTGCAAAAACCTTTAGATCAGCGTCATAAAACATTCAATCGGAATGGAAACAGGCTGAATTAAAAATAGTTGTGCAAACGGTATCATTATCATTAACGGCAACAGAAATTGCACAAAAATATGAGCGATTAACACGGCAATCTCTAAAATCAAGGTTGCGATCTCGATATAAACACCTGACCCATTAAGTACATACACGTGTTAAGTATAAAAAATGAATTGTATCGTGTAAAAAAACAATTAATTCGGTAGACCGGTTTCATCCTTATTGAGAGCTCATTACGTACAGTTCTACGAATTCAATAAAATATAACTGCATACCCGTATATATCCATTTATATGATTGAGTAATGCAAACATTTATTTAAATTAAGTTTGCTCGATTGGTTATATTAAATATGGCCTGTGTTTATTTAAAGTGTGCAAACGTGGTTTAAATATGTTATCACCACTCGTGCAATCAGTGTTTGCTTTATATAACTTAGCCTGACTTACACGTATATTTTCTTGATTTCGAGGGCGAAAATTATTTGCAACTCGGAAAAAACGAATCAACTGCCACAGCCTACGAAGCAAATTGTAATAAACTGAAGGATTTTCAACGCTGAATCTGCAAACATGGTATAAATCATTGTACAAGCAGTTGTTAAATGATTGGACAGAAATGGCACATTTGAGATGGTGGTGGGGTTGAAGAGAGATGAGTCTAGTGAATTCCTCGACGAATATAACAAAATGTATCCATCGCCTTGTTAAGGCATATTTTTTTCTTTTTCTTTCTTCCGTAAATCGCGAGAGACTATTCATTTTTGAAGCACACTTTTGAGATTGTTTAATGAATTAGTTGCTGAAAACTAGCTGGTTCCTGTTAAATGGAAGAGTTTAGATTCCCTTTTCGCAGTTTTTCCTCTTTCGTGGATATCTCGACGCGCGGAAATGCTAACTGCCATATCCTTACTCAGAGGCACTTTCACGAAATGAGTTCTGCTAACATTGTTTTGCACATAAAGGACCAGTTAATTAACAGAATTTATATTGTTAATAGTCGTTGAATCGTGAAATCTGGACAAAACAGCTTTCTTTTGTTATTGACATTGCAAAAGCATTTACTATTTCTGCTAGTTTTAAATAGACAGGCAACTACGTGATTGTTTCCATGTGCGTGGGCAAGATAGGCATTGTTTAGGTAAGCATAAATTGTTTTGTAGAAAAAATAAAATCTGAAGGCGTTATTTTGTACAGTTAGAAGGTTATGTCTTTAAAAGGCATTTCTGCCTACATGCATTTGACTAATTACCTGATCCTTGTTTGGCGAAACACGGTTCACCTGTACACTGTTCTCATTTTTACTTCGAATATTTTGTGGTCAAGTTACGTACACCTTTGCCAATGGTAAGCTCATCGGGCTGAGAAATTTGACAAATATTAAGTCACAGTAATAAACTTCGTACACACGACTGCATTTATACTTACTGGTAGATCTCTTTACCATAACTAGGTTTTCACATGTATACTCATCAAATTGAGATTATGAATAACAAATATTTACGGTTCACTAGTTAAACGTGATCCTATGAATTTATGTGTTTGTACTTACACTGTGAAGTAATCAATGAAATTTAATTAACAGAACATGTGCATTTACATATGTGACACTTAATTTATTAATGTTCATTCCTCATTGTACACATAAGAATATTTGTTTTAAACTTGCTTTGTTAAATTACGTATTTACGGGTGAGTTCCTTATTAAGGTTGGAAGAGTGGCAATGTGAATTCACACGCCGCATTAGCTTGTCAGAGTAAATACTCAAAAGTTGGTAAAATAATAAGCTAAATCAGAATAGAAAGTTAAAAATAAATGAGGATCACAAATGAAATTTAGAATATTTCCTAGTGATGGTAAGACCACAATGGCATTTTAAAGATAAAGCAATACTTAACGTTAAGGCTCATTAATAAATTTTAAACTCTTTGATAGACCTCAATTAATAGATGCAGTAAGAAAACAATTATTTAAGAATAAATTTATAAATTAATCCTAAAATTAGTTAAATGATCATCAATTATTCTCACTCTGTCATCTATAAGTTAATCTAAATCCAAATTTCTTACTCTTGCATTATAATAAAGGTTGCGGTCTTGATATAAGCACGAGACCCATTAATTACTTGCATATGTCAGTATAAACTAAGAATTGTATAGTGTAGAAAAGGAAAGTCATCCAGTAGACCGGTTTTTCCTTATTGGGAACTTATCATGTACTGGCCAGAATTTGCCGCGGACAAGGCTCAAACCGGGGCACGTCTGCTTCGGATTCTGGTGCTCTAACCACTGAGCCACCCTGTCGCACACTACACTACACACAATTTTCAGTTATATACTAACTAATGTAACTTGGTTAGTCAATTTTTCCTTTAGGTGGAGCTCATATGGCATCCATTTAGACCCAAAGTTCCAACTAACCATGCCCAATCTGTCATTACTGAAAAGACACCACATTACATGGGGAAGTGGTATTGAAATGAACATTTATATAATTAAACGAACATTGGTTGCGCGGGTGGTGATAACAATTATTATAATCAATGTTGCGGTCTTGATACAAACACCTGACCCATTAATTACTTACATATGTCAGTATAAACTTAGAATTGTATAGTGTAGAAAAGGCAATTCATCCAGTAGACCGGTTTCGTCCTTATTGGGAACTCATCAAGTACTGGCCAGAATTTGCCGCGGACAGGATACGAACCTGGGCACGTCTGCTTCGGAATCTGGTGCTCTAACCACTGAGCTATCCTGCCGCACACTACACTACACACAATTTTCAGTTATATACTAACTAATGTAACTTGGTTAGTCAATTTTTCCTTTAGGTGGAGCTGATATAACATCCATTTAGACTCAAAGTTCCAAGTAGCCATCCCAAATCTGTCATCACTTAACTGACACCAAATTACATAGGAAGTGGTATTGAAATGAACATTTATATGATTAAACGAAAATTGGTTGCGCTGGCGGTAATAAAAATTATAATAATCAAGGTTGCGGTCGTGATATAAGCACCTGACTCATTTATTACTTACATTTGTCAGTATAAACTAAGAATTGTATAGTGTAGAAAAGGCAATTCATCCAGTAGACTAATTTCCTTCTTATTGGGAACTCATCATATACTGGCCAAAATTTGCACCAAAGTTGCATGTCAGTTTTATTTTTATTCAAAGTATTCTTCGATTATTAGGTCACTTTGAATTATGTAGAATGCAAGAGTGTGGCGTGGAAAACATTTTGCAATTTTACTTATATGTGAACATCTGGCTTACTTAAGAAAATTTGTATTGTTCTTTATATATCTTTTATTGAATTATTTTGTGTATAAGTATAGAATGAAGCTTTATTAGCCGACACGGATTAGTGAAATGTCAATATCTTAGTAATAATATTAAAGCCCGACATTTCCAGTCAAGTTCAATGTATGCGAGACTGCTAGAGGTGAGAGCCGCATATCTAAATTTGATTTCCATATATATTCAATGCGGTTTGATCCTCGATAGTCAGTTTGCCGTCGTACTCTGATGATGATCATGGAAGGTCGAAACGCGTCAGTGCGTTGCGGCTGGCGGTAGTTTTGTTATGTTGTTCGAAGATTGGTTAAATACAATGGGATTGGTGTTTACTTCAAGCTCGCAAACTTGATTTAAAGAAAAGCCCCTATTTGTTTGTCTTCTCTGCTTCATTGGGAATGGGGCAGTCTTTCTAACTGGATTCGGATAATAGCACCATTGCTCGACCGTAGGAGGCCTACAGCATAGCAAACCAACTTGAAGGGCGGGTCAATTATTGGATCGTATAACAATTTGTGGTGGCTTAACAGGCATTGACCATTACACGTCCACTTTATCATTAGACATTTAACTTGAACTTGGAATTGCGTGTACTGTGCAGGTACCGCGTCGTGGGATATGAGTTTTACAGCTGTGAACCAAATGTTCGTGGGATCGAGCCGGCAAGCAGCATTCATGGTTTACATTGGAGTATCACAATTAGGAAGAAATAATGGTCTGGTTAATGCTATTAAATTGCCTATCTATTGGTATGCTAATTTTATGCGAACTACACACGCACACATTATTATTATTATTTAGTAGGATGAAAAGCATACTTATTATATAGATGAGTGCAAGTTTATTTCTGTATATCTCTGGTGGGATTTTGATAGATTTATTTCGCTTATGATTAACCACAATGTCACGTAAATTACACGTTCAATATGCATGGCTTTCCGAATGACTTATTGAAGATTTGTAGAGCAATTTATCAGCTTTCCCGCTACGTAAAAACACTATCAAACATCAGGGTTGTGCTGCTTGTTGTTTTCTTACTACCTTTCTAGTCAAGATAATTTACCTTTGTCTGATATCCTCAACAAATCAGCTCTTGATGGGTGAATACAGAAAATATCAACAGCCGGGATTGTGCTGCTTGTTCGCTTAATGCAATGACTGCATTGACCAACTTATTACAGAGAAAAATATTAGCTTTAAAAGAAACATGTTGCGTGACAGGAAATAGATCAATTTACTGGCCCTTATGAACACAACAAGTTGTTTGCCTCCAATTGCTTTAATTTTACTCCGTATAGTTCGGCTTCCGGTTTTGGAAGCCATTTTCAACAGGAAGCACATCCCACTACCACTTTGAAATCATTAAGTGAAGTGGTAAATTTAGTTTAAATTGCTTTGTTTATACTTATTTCTAGATCTCTTAAGCATAATTGTCGATTTACTAAGTAAGTGTATGTTATTGATATGTGTTTATGTGTCTGCATGTGTACACTCATTGAAATGAAATTAGCAGTGATTTAGTAACACCAACAGAGGATTCGCTAGATAAGCGTACGCCATGTCTGCGTGTATGTGTTCTCGTATGTTTTGGATTGAGGAGTAATCAATTACGGCACGTTTATATTCCTTCAAATGAAATTTCATTGATACAACAACAAATGATGATTCGTTAGATAAGTGCACGCAGCGCCGGTGTGTTTGTGTATGGACAATTGTTTCGGACTGAAAAGCAATCAGTTACATATAATTAGCGACACGTGTATCACTCATCCAAGTGAAACTGAAGTGGTAAATATCAATTCCTCTTTGCACACGTTAGAACATTTTTTACACTTACTTTCCTACTTGAAGTATCTATGAGTGGCATCCGGGTAAAGAAAGGGGAATGGATACTGCGAATACTCGGTCGTCAAACTTTCACGGTAAATAATTAAGAGTTAGTAAAATTAAAATAAGGGTAGAATGTTGCATTGGGATAGAAAGTTATAATAAAGAAAGGATTATTGGCTTCCCTGCAAAGAGAAAGTCTGAAGTTGGATCACGCAATTAGCTATTCTGAATTCAGTTTGCAACTACATGCCTAGCCAAAACAGCTTTCTGCAATTCAAGTTTATATGCCACGAAGTCATGACTGTCGTTCATTTTAAAATGCAAGGGTATTGGTCTTTATTTCAAACATGCAAACTTGATTTAAGGAATTGTCGATCGTATTGGTGGTGACAGAATTAGGCAAGTATCGAGCTCATTCCTGGTTTTATTCACTGTATAATGCCTTTTCTTGCATTTTCCTAATCAAACGTCGCCTCGATTGCGATCTTCTGCAGTGCAGTTAATGCAGCGCAACTATTAAACGCTGGCGGAGCGGCCTCACCCAGTATTTCACTATTCGGGTCGTTAATGCAGTGGTCTATTATTCATTAGCTGTCTCTTCTATACAGTCTGGTATCCATTCTGCAATTTGAGCTCCTGCACTTTCCTCTCTTTATTACAGTAATTGCAACAGGACTTCCTTCAATGTGAGCCTATTAAAATTCGACATTGTAATCGAATTACGTTTATTCGGAATTAGAGACAATATCAACAACCCATTCTTTAATCAAGTTTGCCAGCTTGGATTAAACACCAATCCCATTGTATTAAACTATTCGTCGAACAATATAACAAAATTACCGCCAGTTGCAAGCACTGACGCGTTTCGACCTTCCATGATAATCATTAGAGTACGACGGCAAACTGACTAGAGAGGATCAAACCGCATTGCATATATATGGAGGCAATATTAGATATGTGGCTCTCAACTCTAGTATTCTCGCATTCATTGTACTTGACTGGAAATGTCGGTTGCGAAATTTCTATGCAGTCAGGAATATTAAATGGTTGCAGCTTTCACCACGCACACGCATATATTGACAATACAATTAAACAATTATTGATTGCGCGGGTTGTGGTAAAAATTCTTTAAATAAAGTGTGCGACGACTGGTTTAATACAATGCGATTGATGGTTACTTCAAGCTCGTAAACTTGATTTAAAGAATTATTACTACCACACGCGAAATCAATTAATGGTTAATCGTATGGACTATATATGTGTGTGGCGAAACCTGCAACCAGTTCATGTTCCTGAACGCATAGAAATTGTGCAGCCGACATTTCCAGCCAAGTTCAATGTATGCGAGACTGCTAGATGTGAGAGCCGCATATATATTATTTCTTTCGATATATATATATATATATATATATATATATATATATATATATATGCAATGCTGTTTGATCCTCGCTAGTCAGTTTGCCGTCTTACTCTGATGATGATCATAGAAGGTTGAAACGCGTCAGTGCGTGCGCGACTTGAGATAGTTTTGTTATGTTGTTCGACGATTGGTTTAATACAATGGGATTGGCGTTAATTTTAAGCTCGCAAACTTGATTTAGAGAATTGTTACCACCACCCGCGCAATCAGTTATTGCTTAACAACAATCCGTTGTCGGGTTATGCAGCTCTTGTGTATAAATCTTTCACACAGCAGTACTCTCATAAAATGTGTGCATTCACAGAACATGCGTTATACTGAAATTACGGCCATATATGGTTCTAAGTAATTATACTTCCACGCTATTAATTATGGCCATATGTGGTTTAAAGTGATGATCCTACCACCATGCATATTACAAACTGAATTTTCCGCGCTATATAAAATATGAATTCCGGTTTTACCCTGCTGCTCAAATCGAAATGCTCCACCTAAATACGCCTAATGATGAAATGCGGAGGCTTTAGCTCCATATTTTCATAATTTAACTAATAAATCAATGAAACTGATGATGTGTAAACCGGGCGATCTAGATGCACTAATGCATCGACTGTCGGGTAAGTACGTTGTCAGTAATATCTGCCTTATATTGATTATGTAGGTGATGCTGTAAATAGCTGGTTATGTGTGTATAGATATTAATCATCTTAAATCTAGGCCATGCGTTCAATTTGTATAACTACTTGTTTATAAACACTGACAATTTTGTTTAGTGTGCCGTAGAGTGGCGCAATTGAAAGAGTATTAGACTACGAAGAAAAGGTGCCTCGGTTCGTGAACTTTCCGCGGCAAAATCAAGGCCAGTACCTGACACGTTAAAAGTAAGGACGAGCTCAGGTTGAATTTCCTTTACTAACTTATACAATGCTTAGTTTATACTGACAAATTTAAGTACACAAACACACATATATATATATATATATATATATATATATATATATAATGTGATTTGGATTTATGTTAAGCTCGAAACTCTGATTTACATCATAATTTAAATGCTTTTCGTTAAACTAGGTTTGCAACCGTGTGATAAGAACGGTTCCCATATTGTTCATCCAGGTTTACACTCAATGATGGTTTAATTTTAATGTTTATAATAGTCAAAATGCTCACCTACATACTATGTGCTGTGAACACAGTTTTTCAGGTTAATACCGAATTCGGTATATGCACTCTTGAGGTTGAACGCACCATTTTCTAAAATTGAAGTTTCTAAATGGCGGGTGGTAAAAATGTGGCGGTTTTAGTCGATACCATTGATAAACATGATAAATGCCTGAAGAGTTTATATTGTAAGCCTAATTTTTCAAAAATGTGCGTTCGTACCACATTATATCACATACACATGATAGATGGGATTTTTGTTTTAATTTTGGTCTAATTGGCGATTAAATTTAAGAATACTTTAATTTTTTCCAAGCCGCTGGTCTTATGGATTTAGAGTTTTAATAATTTTGTCTGAACCATTGCGTTTTGCGGTTCTTCACTGCTGCTACAAACGCCTAACAATATGGTTGGTGTCATGATTTGTTTTATTGAAAACCTTTGCATTGTTAGAGTTATGCAAAGTATATATTATGAATTACAAGGCCCGCCATGATATATATATATATATATATATATATATATATATATAGTGGTGAGACTTGTAACGATATATATATATATATATATATATATATATATATATATATATATATATATATATAGTGAATATAAGCTAAACATTGCCTACCACATCAAATGAAGTTCTTCAAGTAGACGGGTTTCTTCAAGTATTTGCTAGAGTTGCCGTGACCGGAATCACAATCAGAGCACTTGCTAAAGACTCTTGAAACTAATCACCTGCGATAGCGAAGTTGAACAATTCATGGACTATTTGAATGGTTATTGTAGAATAAAAATGTGGGGCGTTGTGGGAATCATTTTATATTTATGCTCGCGAAAAATTGATCATGCGCTCGTAATTGGACATTTTCATACTGGTATTTAGAAACTTCCTTTTAAATAACTTTTTGAAATCGAAATCTGCATCTTTAATTTTTCGGCAGTATTTCTATCATCGATTGATCTGTCGTATGTTTAGTGATAATGATTGAAAAATCTTAAATTCTTCGTTTACATTTATATTTTACGAATAGTCAAAGCAAATTATTCATCTACAAAGTGTCGTGAGGGAAGCCAAGCATACGCGTTAACTTTGCATATCTTTGTGCTTAACCTCTGTTTTTCTAGGCCGCGGTTACGATTATCGGTTGCTCCGTCGTCCGGCTATGCATATAGCTCAAAAATGCAACGAAATACTACACAGAAACGCAGCAACCCTCTGGCGGCCTATGATTTGGCATCGACGTGTACTACTTCGGCAATCGCGCCTTTAATCTCAAGAGGTAACATCTGCCAGACAGGAATTTTCCCCTCGATGAAAGACTTAAGTGGTGTATTTGGCGGCGTAGGAGGCGTGCCGGTAGGCACTGGTTGTGGAGCTAGTACTCCTGCACCACAGAGTCACATTGTTGGCCAAACTGTCCAAATGGCACACGAGTTGCGGCCCACTGCATTAATGTCACGCTTCAACAGAATGAATCAACTACATCCGCGGTCGTTAGCGTTACGCCGAAACCGAGTTAAACGCAGTGAAAATGAAGTTAATGCTGACAACAACAATGATGATGATGATAATGAAGCCGATGATGATGGTGAATGTGACGATGCGGAATCCACCAAGGAATGGCGGCGAAAGGTAACTTGACTTTAAAGTGCACAGTTGGTTTTTTATATTATACGTTACATCAGGTAGTTTGTTGTAACGTGTGCCTATTGTGGTTTCAATTGTTGATGAAGGTCAACAAAGTAGTAACTATGTTCAAAGGCCAACAAGCTCAAAATGGCGTACTCCCTTTTATCCATGTGGTTTGTAACTAACTGCAGACAAATGACTCGTAGACGAGAAAGCGACGCCCCCAGTTTTACTATACTCTTAACTTAACACCGATTATGCGTGTGGTGATAATAATATTTTACCGTACTGTGAGCTTGAATAAATTAAATAAGATTGGTGTTTATTTCAAAGTGAAACGCTTGATTTAAGTGATCACTATGTAATTTTTAATAATTTGGAAAAAAATAAATATGCGTATTTTAAAGTTACTATAATTAGCGTATTGCTTGGAGTGTAATTATGAGCTTTACACATTGCGGTGCTTTTTATGCCACAGCTAATATATATATATATATATATATATATATAAATGGAACTTCGCTGAAACTATTCACTTTTTCAAACGTTTCAGATAATGAGAATGATTTATGTGAGTTTTACGCTTAAATTCTAGCCCTAATTTCTTAACAATCTGATGTTTGTCATCAGAGAATGTGATGGAAATGAGCTGATGTATTGTTGTATTCACTTAAAAAATGAAATCATTACTGTTATGTTTAGCATAGACTTGTATTGGTGGCTAAAGTCGTGAGTGAATTTTGGTTCACTGGTAATGAACATACTGTTCAATAAATAAGCGTCAAACTTCAGAATTCTTTCAACGTAAGTAATTCATATAAACCAGTGTTTTATTTATCCAAATGGCTTCCAAAGAAGTTTTGGCTTTCAGTAAGAGTTTCGTGTTCAGTTTCCAGAAGTCCAAAGCGTGTTTTTTCAGCATATTTGCCGTAACTCTCTATTTGCAATATTAACAAAACAAACCCAATTAATGCCCTTGAATTTTCGCATTTGTGTAATAGAAATGATGGCAACACAAAAGGTCAGATACAAATCTACAGCTACTGTTTGAGAATGGGTAATGTTTACGTTACTGTTAATTTAGTCTCAAACTGGCAAAAATAAGTTATTTAATTAATTAATTTCTTGTACAGACGATTCAACGTTAATTGTCATAATTCCCAAGATTAAAGCAGGTTGAAGTAAAACTTGTATACGTCCAAAGTCGCAGTCTAATCGAATGTGCCGTTTTCCTCTATAAATAAGATTGAATTTTAAATTCAGGCATTGAATAATGTTTTTTCTTTTCGGAAGGATGTTTATATAACATCCATAAAAACGGAAAATTATATGCGCAAAATTTCGCCTTGACTGAAATATTCTGCTTTTGGTGCAGTATATTTGTAAAACCAAACAGGGAATTAAGTAAGGCTAGTCTTTTAAATTAAACAAAAAGCCGAAGCTTATCACACAAACTAATAAGCACATATCTGCAGAGAAACACACACACACACACACACACACACACACAGTTCGCACTTTTTTTATCGTTAGGTTGCGAAGACACTGGCAGTTCTATATACTTCGAAATTGTGCAACTATTCTGCGTATCTTGTTTTGAAAAAAAATTGGCGACATACTATAATCAAGGTTGCGATCTTGATGTAAGCACCTGACCCATTAATTTCTTACATATGCCAGTATAAACTATGAATTGTATAGTGTAGAAAGACAATTCATCCAATAGACGGCAAAAATTTGCCCAATACGGAATCTGGCGCTCTAACCACTGAGCCACTCTGCCGCACAATAAAAACAATTTTCAGTTATTTACTAACTAATTCCGGAGCAGAAGTGCCCAAGTTCTAGCCCTATTCAAGACAAATTCTCGCCAGCACGTGATGAGTTCCAAATGAGGACAAAACCGGTCCCCTGATTGAATTGCCATTTCTACACTATACAATTCTTGGTTTATACCGACATTAAGTTATTAATTGGTCAGGTGCCTATATCAAGATCGCAACTTTGATTATAGTAATTGTTATCACCGCCCGCGCAACCAATCTTCTCTTAATTATATAAATGGTGACTTTTTATGGTTTGGAATGCGATTATGGAAACCAACGTGTTTAGCAATAGCGGTGGCGCTGGTTTATGTTTCCAGCACTGTTGACTGAAAACGAAACTGGTGAAAAACCATGAACGTTTAACTGTAGTGTATGCACATCCTATTGAAACTAATTTGTGTGTCTTTATTGATTTTATTTGTTCAAACAAAAATGGTATAAAATGCCATTTGTTTGTACACAATAGTGTAGACACCTCTTTTTTTACTGCAGTTTATGTCGAACGAACAGGTTAGCTAATTCAAGTATTATATTTACGTGAAGAATTCTTGAAGTAATTTAATCAAATATTTGAATACCAGTTCTAACTTCAGTCACAGGTTTATGCCTTAGCGGCGGCTTAATTTTCTTATTTCAAAATTGAAAGGTAATATATTTTGCGATCTATCTTAATTTCAGATAAGTAATTCCTCGATACGTGGGCTCAGTTTACGGGGCATTGGCAAGGGCGGTGTGAACAACGCGACGACTGGGAATATCCTTCGACTCGACTCGGACTACTGGTCACAGGACCATCCACAAAATAATAATTTTAAATTTCCAGGCTCACCTGAACTACCCATCATTGGCGGTGATGCAGTGGTCAGTGCTTCAGGACAGACTAGATGCCGTCATTTCTCAGCCTGCAATCCACCAGGACTAAGTGGAACAAGTGGGCTTGGCGGATATGGCACAAGCGTGGCTCTAAGCAGCAAGGCCCGCAGACATAGACAACAACAGATACAACTGAGGGCGGCTGCTGTTTCACGGGATCCGAGAGGGATTTGGACGCTGCCGGAGAAGCCGAGTAGTGCAAGCTCTTCGAAGCTGAATGCTACCCCTATGATTACGGGAAAGCGATCAATACTGGATGGTGTACGTTGGCCATATTATTTTCTCAAATACCGTTTTGGTTTCAAAATTAAATGTAAATTTGGTATCTCCACGATTGACAGATATGTTTTTCAGATTCACATTAGTCGTTCTACAAGAATTAAATTATTCCTCATTTCTAGGCGCTTCACGATTTTGTTATTCCAAAGTGTGGATTCTGGCAAGTTCTTGCAGTCTGGAGGCATCCACACGACGTATACAATCCATTGAAACTATTAGTGTATTAACGTTTGCAGACTAATAGACAACGTTTCGTTACTTCTTTTCTGAAACTATAATCAGTCTATAAGAAATGTAGTACACTAAACGCAAACCATATAGGAACATACGTGCTCTCACTCTCTCTCTCTCTCAGAGTATTAACTACACGTTGCATCATGTAACAAAGGTGATCCTTTCAGGAGACCGGTTTCGTCCGTATTGATAGCTCTTAAAGTACAGTCCTGGATATGCTCCGAGGCACATTTGTTTTGGAGTCTGAGGCACTATCCGTTTTTCCATTCATACTGCGTACTACAGGCAATTTGAAGTTATATACCAACTTAAGTTTCTGATTAGTCTTAATGTTTAGTGGAACCAATTTTGAATCTATTAAGAACTAAAGTTCTAATTAGTCACCCGTGATCTTCAATTATACAACGGATGCCATGTCACTTGTGGAATTTATATATTGATGACATATATATATATATATATATATATATATATATATATATATATATATATATATAAACGGAAACCTCCATGTGAAGCTGTGTCTAGTTCCATTTCCGCTTTGTCCAAAACTTCATATTAATATATTTTTCTATCTATGCATTATATATATATATGAACTTTTCGTTAAAAGTTACGACCGTAAATGGTTCGTTGAAAAAAATTAGCTGTAAATTGTTATAAAGCGGTTTTTAGTGGAAGAGTATTTTTTGGCCAGGTCAACCTGAACACGAGGTTACTCTTTTTGACATTGTTAGTAAATTCCTCATGTTTATTAGAATTGCATAAACATTCATGCTGGTTTGTGCATGGCTCAGTGGTTAGAGCACCAGATTCAGAAGCAGACGAGCTTAGGTTCAAGCCCTGTCTGCGGCAAATTCTAGCCAGTACACGATGAGTTCTCAATAAGGACGAAACCGGTCTAATGGATGAATCACCTTTTCTACACTACAATTCTTAGTTTATACTGACATATGTGAGTAATTAATGGGTCAGGTACTTATATCAAAATCGCAAACTTGATTATAATAATTTCTATCACCGCCCGAGCAATCAATGTTCGTTTAATCATATATATATGTTCATTTCAATACTACTTCCACATGTAGTGTGGTGTCTGTTCAGTAATGACAGATTGGGGATGGTTAGTTGGAACTTTGGGTCTAAATGAATGCCATATGAGCTCCACCTAAAAGAAAAATAGACTATTTAAGTTACATTAGTTGGTATATAACTGAAGATCGTGTGTAGTGTAGTGTATAGCAGGGTGGCTCAGTGGTTAGAGCACCAGATCCCGAAACAAAGGCCAGGTTCGTGCCCTGTCCGTGACAAATTCTGGCTAGTACATGATGAGTTTCCAATAAGGACGAAACCGTTCTGCTGGATGAATTACCTTTTCTAACAATAAAATTTTTAGTTTATACCAACGTATGTAAGTAATTGATGGGTCAGGTGCTTATATCAAGATCACAACCTTGATTATAATTATTATGTGCGTGCTTGTTTGTATATTTTTGTGTGGTAGATGTGTTACGGCATTGTGGAAGTACAAATATTCACTTTCAATGTAAGGTACTGTTGAAACGAAATTTCAAAGTAAGCCTAAAATGAAGAGATTGAATCGTTTACGTTTTTTCTCATCTTCTGATAAGGTATATGTCTAAATCAAGTTTGCGGAATTTAGATACACAAAACCCAGTCTTAAATGACAAGATGCATGTATTGATTTGTTGCGATTTTCCATGGTAGTCATCAGAAAGCGCAAGCATGCTAATTAATGTTGAGCAAACATGGAAAATTTACTGTACTTTATTTGCCTCTGCGCGTGTATGCGCAACTGATGAAAGTTTGGCTATGTTGTGTTAATCGCCAGAGAGCAGAGAACGAATTTGCACGTGATTTTACTTTGCGTTCGTACTGCCTTCGGTTCATCCTTTTGGTCATATATATATATATATATATATATATATATATATATATATATATATAGTTTTCCGTCACTAACAGTATCTAGCTGTTATAAATTTAATTGGATGATGTCATGATTACTGAGAAATTTGATAACTGATTGCGATCAAGTCCAGAGTGTATGGATTTACTGGAGTAACAGGTGTTCAGAAATAGTTGTAATTATCAATTTTGGTGAACTTTAGCATACATTGAAATCTATCGTGTTGGTACCATGTATCGTCTTGACAAACGTAGTGTTAGTGCCATGTTCCTTTTTGGTACTATAATATGGTTTCGGGTACTAACTAAATAGATATAGTGTTGGCACCCTTACAGACACGATATATATATATATATATATATATATATATATATATATATATATATATATATATATATAGAGTGAGTTAGCGTTGAAGTCGCATTGTCGAAGGCTTTATTTTATGCTAACTTTACAACTGCAGGTTTACACATTCGTATAGGAGATTGTACCGTTGTATTTTCCCACATTCCTTTCCAAATTGTATAGTATTTTCAGGGCGTAATACCGGCTCCTATTGATGAGTCGCCAGTAAGCATGAAACTAATGTGAACCAATTTGTTTCTTGGTGCGCAACACCTAACACAATTTTCTGTTTCTGTTTGTATGTATCCTGATTTATTTTTAGTCTAGTTTGCAGAGTTTGCATGAATAATTGTTATCACCACCTGCAGAATTAATGGTATATGACATTAATTGTGTATTTAAGACTGACAAAAACTTTATTAAATTGATCAATTGACATTTAAGTCGAGTAAAATTTATACGTGAATTTTACTGGTGTCAGGTACAGTTCTGAAATTCCATGCCCTTTATATTTACTGTGATATGCTTTTCTTCTGGTTTCCTTCATGTTCTGATGATGACTGAAGGGGGTCGAGACGTGCCTGTTTGTGCGACTGGCGGTAGTTTTGTAACGTTTTGTATTTGATTTGAGAAAATTGGATTGGCGTTTATTTAATGAGTGCGCACTTGGTTTACTTAAGTGTTATCACCACCAACTCAATCAGTAAATGCTGAATTTGATAAGTTATACCTAGATGGTTTAGAGCATTGAAAGGTTTCAGCTGCAGAGTTCCTTTTAAACATGACTCGACGAAGTCCATTTTGAAAGTTTAATTTTTAAGTTACTTTTCGTATAACAATCTTTCCTAAATAAGCTTTCCCATATCTGGATAAGCCATAATAAATGTATACACAATTAGCTTAAAGTTTGAAATGTTGTTTGTTGCGGAGAACTAATATATATGCAAGTATGTATTAGGTGTTGCGAACCTAGTAACAAATTAGTTCAGTTGTGACCAGAAGGATAAACCAAAGGCAGCATGAACGGAAAGTATAATCTCATGCACATTCGTTTCGTGCTTACTGGCGACTCATCAGTAGGAGCCGGTATTACGCCCTTTAACCACTATATATTTGGTAGAAGAATGTGGAATAATAGGACGGTACAATCTCCTAGACGAATGTGTAAACCTGTAATAGTGAAGCTAACATAATCTAAAGTCAACGACAATGCGACTTCAATGCTAACTCACACTATATAATATATATACCGAGTCTGTAAAGGATACTAACACTATGGTTATTGTGTTAGTAAGCGATACCAACATTATTGTACCGAAAAGGTATATGGTACTAACACTACGGTTTCCGAGTCGGAACATGGTACCAACATGATTGATATCAATTTATGCTATAGTTCACCGAAATTGAGAATTACAACAATTTCTGAATACCTGTTACTCCAGTTAAACCATACACTCTGGCCTTCATCGATATCAGTTATCACATTTCGCGATAAGCATGACATCATTCAATTCAATATGTAACAGTGAAATACTGTTTGTTGCGGAGAACTAATATATATGCAAGTATGTATTAGGTGTTGCGAACTTTGTAAGAAATTAGTTCAGTTGTGACCAGAAGGATAAACCAAAGGCAGCATGATGAGTCGCCAGTAAGCACGAAACGAATGTGCATGAGATTATACTTTCCGTTCATGCTGCCTTTGGTTTATCCTTCTGGTCACAACTGAACTAATTTGTTACTAGGTTCGCAACACCTAATACATACTAGCTAAAGTTTGTTTATTGAATTAATTTGGTTTTTAATTTGTAAGCAAAATGTGTATACACTTAAAGGATTTCGAATTTTATAGAATTTAGATTTAGTATTACCTACTTGTTTTAAATTATTTACTACAACATTTGGCTGTTTGTTGTTTTTAATAGTTTACCGAGCATGGGTAAATATTGCTCAGAGGTAATGAAAAATAGGCTCATTCTGTTAGAGCTGAGACTTGTACGTACATGTTTGTTTGGATTAATTTTTTTGCAAGATTGTGTGTAAATAAAAAGCGGTGAATATTTAACTTTGTGATTATGTATTAGTTACAAAATGTTCATTATTTTTAAAGTAAGACATCTGGATTAAGTTATATTACCTAATGCAGACGTGCTCAGTTTGAGCCCTGTCCGCAGTAAATTCTGGGCTGTACTTGAAGAGTTTCCAATAAGGATGAAACTGGTCTAGTTGCCTTTTCTAAATTACGCGATGCTTAGTTTATGTCATATTTATGTATCATGGAATTGGTATTAATATCGAGCTCGCAAAATTGATTTAAGTAATAGTTGTCAACGCTGGTGCAATGAATGGTTGTTTAATTATATATATATATATATATATATATATATATATATATATATATATATATATGTTTAATTCAAAACTACTTCCCTAGGAGATGTGGTCTCTGTTCCATAATGACGGAAGTGGCGGGGAGCTAGTTGGAAATTTAGGTCAAAATATAAGCCATATAGGCGTCATCTCCAGGATTGTCCAACCAAAAACAGGAGTTACTATTTGACTGATAATCCTATGTAACCTGCGGCAGGGCGGTTCACTGATTAGAGCCACAGACTGCGATGCAGATATGTTCAAGTTCGATCACTGTCTACGACAAATGCTGGAGTGTGCTTGAAGATATCCCAATGAAGACGATATCTGTCCACTTGATGAACTGCCGTTTCTACGTTATGCGATGCTTATTTTGTACTTATATATATATATAAAATATGTGTTTGTTGTTTATTGAAAGCCTGCAACCTTGATTTAAATAATAAGCAATGTCTCCCTCTCTATGTGCATTTGGGTTGCTAGTGTGCTATATCGATTCTCGCTACGTAACATTTAAACGGTTTGATTTTTAAGTAAAATTAGTCGTAAAGCTCTAAATAGGCGTCAATTCCATATTTTAACTATCGCAAAACTCGGAAACAGTACTTTTGCAAACAAAGATGGACTTTCTAATTAATTAATTAAAGTTTACCTCGTCGGGGTTTTCAACACAACTTTAATATGCGGTTATCTGTTATTAAAATACTAGTGTGAAGTTATTCTCTATTTATTTTATCTAATTCATTTATTCTTCATCTGTGTCAAAATTGTAGTTTAATACTGGCAAATGTCAATCATTTACGATACGTAATTAAAAGGAAGCAACTGCCTGTCTGCGTTTGCTTGGAAGCATATTTCAAAACAGAAATTATACCGAAACCTAATCGCCCTGTAGTTGAAAAATACCGTTGAAGCTTTTCTGTTTGTCATCACTTTAGAAATATTTTGCGAAATTATTTTTTTTAGACAATTAGATTTTATTCATCGCTTAATACTCGTTTGTTGGTGTTCATCGGTGCTAGTTAGGTATTTTCCCCTGTCATGTTTAGATAAATTTGACATGCTTTCTTAGTTTCGACGCATCATGCTTCTCGCTGTTTCTCCCTAGATTTAAAAGTGGCCTTCGTATTGAATGCAATCGCTCTATGGCATTTCGCCTGTCTATTTTAAGCATTTAACAACTAACAAACTCTGTTGACATCTTAATAGATAGGTTTCAATGAACAATGATTTAATGGAAAACAAGTTCTTTTCTGCGTTTTGTATATCATCAGAGCTTCGAAGAAACCTCCATGTTTATGCTTTCCTATTGCCAACACATAGAATCATGCTGCACTATATAGCATGACCAATCACAACTATTCTGTAAATTTTAAGTTATGTTTTTATTGCTCAATCTCTTGGGCGTTTATGTATGAATCCATTTGTATGTATGTATATACATTAATTTGTCGCGGAAGCGTCGCAGCGGCGAAATAAGTCATCTTAATGGATGCAGACATGGAGTACCTTGAGTTTATCGTGTGAGCGGTGTTTGTTCTGTACCTCTTGAATATATATTGACATAAACAAAGAGTTTAAGTATAATACCAGGACTTGGTTATCTTTTTATGGGTATAAATTAAAATTGACTACTTTTGTCCTTAATGATCACTCTGTTAAATAGTCATTAAATAGATTCACCGACAACCAGTCCTTGGATTATCGTAGATTTAGTGTTTTATTCCTTCCTTCGAAGAACTTATACATATGCACTTGTGTATTAGGTATTGTGTTTCTGGTATCAAATTTGTCTAAATAGGAGCAGAAAGATATGGCAAAGTCAGCAGTAGCAAGTGGTATAATCTCATGTGCAAATTCGTTTCGTGCTTACTGGCGACTCATCAGTAGGAGCCGATATTACGCCCTTTACCAACTACATATTTTGGATGAGAAGTGTGGGAAAATTCAACGGTACAATATATAACAGTTAGATACTGTTTTTTGTCTCTTTGGTGTTGTGCATCTAGTAGAAAATTAGGTCAAATATGACCAGGAGGATAAACGAAAGACAGCGCGATCGAAAAGAATAATCTCGTGCACATTTTTTCGGGTTTACTGACGACACATCAGTTGGAGTCGTTTTGACGCCCTTTATCCACTTTATATTTTATTGCAGAAGACATGAATATAATTTTCATCTCCATAGTGTGGTCAAACTTAATTTTACTTTTGTCTAATATTAGCGTTTGATGAAAATAGAAACGTTTAAAACCATTCAGTGTTCAGGTCTCGTTAAATTTGTGCGTACAGATATTACAAATCACCTTCATCTGGCACAAAAATAGAATTTTTTTGGAGTGATGAACATTTACCGTAATTCTTAACGGGTTTCACGGTATTTTTACTCTGAACAAATCTTACACTCTGGGTGAAACTGTATTCTTTTGTTTGAGCGTTTAATCATGTGCTACGTCGAATTTTTCACTCGCAATCGTTTTAATGTTTGAAAAGTTTACTTGCCTTAGTAGCCTATCACTTGTGTCTTTTGTTATTTTACTGTGTGTATAATTGTAACTTAACTGTTCGAACATTTTACTATTATATGGATCCATCAGAAACTTAGCTCTACCTTTATCCGCTTTTAGAACTGTAACGTTATTCGATATTACCTAATTTCTGAGACGTTGAATTTCATTATTTTGATTTAACTTGTCCTCTTGGTGTGTTGAAGCAATTGAAGCAATGCTAAGTTCAAAGTTAACCTTATACGTATCTGGAGGAAGTTGCGCTATTTTAACGGCCTCTGTAATGACCTTATTTCTAACTGATCTTTCATTTGGAATCGCCGTGTTAATGCACAGTTAAGGAATTCACCTTGATTCACCCTAAGATGTTGTATTGATAGATTCATTATACGATTCGCTACGATTGAACTGGTACTAAGTTTGAAAGTTCAATAAATTCTCAACAGAGGAAATTTAAAAAATCGTTTTTAAATGTGATTTTAATAATTTCCATATTACGAGCTTTGTCAGTGAACTCCTGCAAACGTTTAAAGCCGTCTATGTGCAAAATAAGAGGTGACATCGGTCTTAATTTAGTTTTCTCCTTAATTAGTACAACGTTATGTTTATCTCAATTATGAGCCAGCGTGTTCATAATATTTACACAAAGGCCATGTTTTAGAGACCTACCATACTCATTTAACTTAAAATTTACTTTAAATTGAAAAATTTAGGAATAAGATAATGTTTGAATTTTTTATTGAAATGTTTGATAATTGCCCCACGAGTAGCTTTTTTTACTTAAGTATACCTATTATGCAGGTAAGCGGCGTTGCTGCTTTAATTTAATCTAGATATTGCTACTGTGCAGTCAGTTTTAAATTTTACATAAAACGTGGTCGAGCCATAGCTACTGATGGAGCCTTGTATTTTGTCTAACTATATGGGTGGTATTTCCCAATCACTTTATATAGGTTGTTTTCGTTTGCACTATTTTTGGCCGTCAACAACTTTTTCTAATCACTTCATGGTCCTTATTCCGGGCTTGATGAGTTTACGATTTCTTTTTTGTGAAACTGCGCTTCCTGTGTATCAATGGAAACTATAATCTTGGTAATTTTTTGCATTATAATAATGATGGATATTGTCATACAAGAATAGTTTTTGCATAGGTTTTTATTCATCATTAATGTGTTTTGTGGCTTATTTTCTACATGAAATTAATTGAATAATTGTCTGATCTACCGGGTTGTCCTATAAGCATTTTGTTATTGATATTCTTTTAAAAGGCATTTTTACTTAGCTGGTTATGTAATAGATTTTTACTTGCTTACGTGGTAAATAATTCATAATTTTAAACGTGACTACAGGTAGCTTTTTGCAGATTCCTGTAGCACGAAATGCGAATAGATAATCGCTTTAAATTTTAGCTTTGCTTATGCATTTTTTCGTATATGTTTCTACCATTATGAATATAAAATGGATACGACGAGGTTGCATTCCAATATTATTTGATTTTCTTTTGTGTGATATTGCAGTCTTTATTGAAATGATCACCAGAGGATAATTTTTATGTTAAAATGCACATCTGCCACTAAATTAAACAGACACTAAATTTCCAGCTAATAACCCGCCAAAATATCATTAATATTCTTTTCCTATTGTCGAATAATTTGAAACGCTTTATCTAGTTATTACTCGTTATGGATAATCACTATATTTGCAATTGTGTATTAGGTAATGTCTGAGTAAGCACGAAACGAATGTGCATGAGATTATACTTTCCGTTCATGCTGTCTTTGGTTTATCCTTCTGGTCACAATTGAACTAATTTGTTACTATGTGCGCAACACCTTACACATACTTGCATATTTAACTGTTATATATTGAATTGAATGATGTCATGCTTACCGCGAAATATGATAACTGATATTGATCAAGGCCAGAGTGTATGGATTTACTGGATTAACAGGTGTTCAGAAATAGTTGTAATTCTCAATTTCGGTGAACTATAGCATACATTGATATCCATCATGTTGGTACCATGTACCGACTCGGCAACCATAGTGTTAGTACCATGTACCTTTTCGGTACAATAACGTTGGTATCAGTTACTAACTCAATAGCCATAGTGTTAGTATCCTTTACAGACGCGGTATATATATTATATAGTGTGAGTTAGCGTTGAAGTCGCATTGTCGTAGACTTTATATGATGTTAGCTTCACTATTGCAGGTTTACACATTCGTCTAGGAGATTGTACCGTCCTATTATCCCACATTCTTCTACCAAATATATAGTGGTTAAAGGGCGTAATACCGGCTCCTACTGATGAGTCGCCAGTAAGCACGAAACGAATGTGCATGAGATTATACTTTCCGTTCATGCTGCCTTTGTTTTATCCTTCTGGTCACAACTGAACTAATTTTTTACTAGATGCGCAACACCTTATACATACTTGCATATATATTAGCTCTCCGCAACAAACAGTATTTAAATGTCTGAGTAGTCGCAAATTGGTTAAAATAAGACAAAAGTACATGCTAATGCCAGTATAAACGAAAAGAGCATTCTCATGTGTACATGCGTTTCGTGCTTACGAGCGACACACCAGTGGCAGGCGGTATTGCGCGCTACACCCAGCATCCATTTGATCGATAAATTCGGGACAAAGGGTAACCTCATGTGCGCATTTTTTCAGGATAACATGAAAGTCATCAGTAGGAGGCATTCTTACGACCCACATAAGCTATATACTCGTCTAAGTAATATGGGTCAAAGGATATTTTCATTTACTCATGTGTTTCAATCTAATTGACAACGTATTTATTGGAGGCGGTAATGCGCCCTTCACCAAGTATAAATTTTGTCAACAAATCCTGGCACATTTATTTTTGGTTAAATGACGGCTCATCAGTAAATACAGTTACTACGCCTTATACCCAGTATATATTTGTCCAAGAAATGTGAAACACGTGTTTCCAGCTAACTGAAAAAGTATCAATAGGAGCCGGTTATTCGATCTGTACGCTGTATATATTTGACCAGAAAATTTGTGACAAAAGGTCGTATCCTGTATGCGTTTATTTCAGGCTATTGGGCAACACACTAGCGGGAGCCATTAGATCGCCATAAAACCCAGAATATATTTAATCAAGAAATATGGGACAGAGGATAATCTAGTATAAGCATGTGTTTCGGTATAACTGGCGACTCATCAGTAGGAGCCGTTTCTACGCTTTATAACTACTATATTTTTGATCGAGCAGATTTGAACAAAAGGTGATCTCATGTACACACGCGTTACGTGCTTACTGGTGACTCATCAATGGGAACCAATACTGCGTCCTATACCCGTTATATATTTTTTCAAGAAATGTGGGACACATGGAATATTGGATATCCTGAACGAATATGTCTTGAAGCGGTAGCGCAGTTGAACTCTTTCTTATTATTTGACCAAATTTATAGTGGATTTGGGGCTGCATGTGGCATGTAATTCTGATCCTATATTAGCTAACTTGCTACTTCGTACACCTTCACTTTTATATATATATATATATATATATATATATATATATATATATATATATATTTGCAAGAATATAAGTTAGCTCACCGCAACTGAAAATATTTGAAAAATGCGTGCTTGAGTTTTTTTAATGGTTACCACAAAAATGTAACAACTATCGTCGTTTCATATCAGAGTATGTGAGCTATCTTGAATATCACGTGTTCAGAACTTTTATTTTTTCATTTTAGATCAAACTAAATCTTTTTTTCAATATAATGGAGTTCATATCCTTCACAGGATTGACAATAATTAAAATATGTAAGGTCAGTTGACTCTGAAGTAGCATTAATGATTATTTATATGGAGTTGACTTTGCTAGTGACTTAATAGCCATGTGTCCAACTTCCCCACATTTCCTGAACAAATTTACCGTGTGTTTTGGGTGTAGTACCTACTTGTACGGATGATTCGCCAATAAATGAGATCATAATTTTCAGCTGTCTTTTGGCATTTTCTTGAGGTCCTATTTTAACTAGATTTCGACTAGGCACACAGAAGCTAAAGCCCAATTATTACTTAGTTTGATGTCTAATATTTAATTTTCAAATTCATTCGTTAAATTGGTCCGTTATTTAGCCATTTACAGCGCATCGCGTTCGTTTTCGTATCTTGTTGTTGGTCTTGTTCTCAAACACTTCTCGTGATCGTGATTTTGTCCTCCTTATGAACACTTTAATCAACATATTTATACTTTTAACCGGTCATTATGAATTCATGTAGAGAACTTAATTGAAATAAATTACTAGTTGGGTATGCAGATAAATAAATAAATCGATAGGTTGATGGTAAGAAAATTAAAGCTAGTTAAATTAGCGAATAGATATATTTTTTAAGAGGAGTGCCTGTGTAAAATAGGGGATGGATACGCATTTCGGCGACGGGTGTCTGTTGGTTATATCGATGATTTAAATTGTCTTAAATATTTATTCATCGATTATCTAGATATTCTGAAATAGATAACTAAATATAAGTTATTTATTGCATAGCTTTTGTATTTTCGCAAGTTTTGGAAAATCTGTGTCCTATTTTAGGTAAAATTCATGTAATATCATTGGCATATTGAATACGTCGCTTTATCTGTGCAGCCACGTGACTGATAAGATTTGTTTACACACATGGAATAATTCAACGTAAAGTTGTAGTTTTAACCAACGAACAACGACAACGTAGGCGGGCTTCTAAATATAAAAGTATGTCCATTTATATTGATGTTAGTGTTTATGCATGTGTGTGTGTGTTTGGGTGTGTGTGTGTTTGAGTGTGTGTTTGCATTGGTATTAGCGTATTCGTGAATAATATTGAGTTCTGTTCATTAAATTGGCAATTTTTATATAAATTCATCTATTTTTCAGCAATAACAAATTCAAATCGTAATACAATTAAACAATCAATGATTGCTAGGGTGGTGGTGACAATTATTTAAATCAAGTTTGCGAGCTTGAAGTAAACACCAATCCCATTTTATTAAACCAGTCGTCGAACAGCATACTGCATGTGACTGACTGTAGCTTTGATATGTTGTTCGACGACTGTTTTAATACAATGTGATTGGTGTTTATTTCAAGTTCGCGAATTTTATTTAGGGAAGTTCAAATCGTGTTTTCATGCTTACGATAAAACAATTACGATTGTAACTAACCAGTCGCAGAACAAAGCGAAGCTACATCAGCCACATGTATATTATATATAGGTATTGCGGGTGGATCATCGTTGGTCAATTGACCGTCGTGTTTTGAAGATGCCTATGGAAGATCGGAACGCGTTACTATTTGTGATTGATGGGATAGTTTTATCATGTAGTGTGACGGATAATTTAAATAAAAATTTGTGTTTATCTCAACCTCGCAAGCTTGATCCATCTGATTAATGATTTTGTTGTTACATTACGCAATTATCCATAAATTTGTGTATCTGATGGTGATTTTGTTTTTTTTCACAGCTTTTTACATGTGAATTTGTTAACGCGAACGTTGCATTGATGTCGACCTTAGTGCGTTTGTCACATTGAATTGCCTTTATCAAATTGTCATCATGCGTAGCTTCAAAGTCGCACTATACAATTAAGGAGGTTGAATACTGTTTGTTGCGGAGACCTAATACATATGCAAGTATGTATTAGGTGTTGCGAACCGAGTAACAAATTAGTTCAGTTTTGACCAGAAGGATAAACCAAAGGCAGTATGAACGGAAAGTATAATCTCTTGCACATTTGTTTCGTGCTTACTTGCGACTCATCAGTAGGAGCCGGTATTACGCCCTTTAACCACTATATATTTGGTCAAGAATGTGGATAATAGGACGGTACAATCTCCTAGACGAATGTGTAAACCTGCAATAGTGAAGCTAACATCATATAGTCTACGACAATGCGACTTCAACGCTAACTCACACTATATCATATATATACCGAGTCTGTAAAGGATACTAACACTATGGCTATTGTGGTTGGTACCATGTTCCGACTCGGAAACCATATTGTTAGTACCATGTACCTTTTCGGTACAGTAATGTTGGTAACGGTTACTAACACAATAGCCATAGTGTTAGTGTCTTTTACAGACTCGGTATATATATTATATAGTGTGAGTTAGCGTTGAAGTCGCATTGTCGTAGACCATATGATGTTAGCTTCAGTATTGCAGGTTTACATATTCGTCTAGGAGATTGTACCGTCCTATTATCCCACATTCTTGACCAAAATATATTGTGGTTAAAGGGCGTAATACCGGCTCCTACTGATGAGTCGCCAATAAGCACGAAACGAATGTGCATAAGATTATACCATACTCGCAATCAATTATTAATCAACATGTATGTAGTTGATTGAATTGACATTAATTCTTAAACCGATAACATTGGATAGTAATCAATCGCTTTGTTATTTCGTCATAGGTGTGTGAATTGCTTCCCATGGACAAGATGCCGTCTCTAATTACGTGTCACTTATTTGTGCCTCAGTTTGAATAATGAGTTGTCCAAAAAGTGCTCAAAAGTTTTCATGAATAGATTCCCATTTAATGAATTTTCATTGAAATGTAAGCTGTTCAAAGAAACACTTGGCTTAAACAACGGAATTTTTTAGCAATTAACATTAAATATTTGATAAGTTTGATAAATAGCGATAGGTAAAGACAAGCGTATCTTAAGAATGAAAATGCTAAGTTTAGAAATATTTAAAAACAAAAGATGAAGAATTTCCCCAAATAATTTCGTTTCTAACACACAGCATGTAAAACGACTGAGTGTTGTGGAGCGTAGTGGATTCGACGGTTCATTCCTGCCCAAAGTGATGGTCTACAAAGGTAGTCAGGTGTCTATAAAGTCTTTAAGTCAGTACACATTCAATCAGACGGGCATGGAGCGCGAGGTAAAACGCCTGATGGAGTTGAATTGTGAGAACATATGCCGGCTTATCGGAGTTTGCCTGGATCCTGGCAAAGAGTGCCTGATCACGCAGTACTGCAGCAGAGGCAGCCTCCTTCGTGTGCTTGCAAATCGTGAACTGAACCTGGATAAGGACTTTAAACTTTCGCTTATACAGGACATCAGCAGAGTAAGTCAATTTTAACAATGCAGTGCCACTTTTCTACATTTTTTTACTGTTTAATGAATGACGTTTAGCCTTTTTTGAAATCCATTTTGTCAATACCATGTTCAGGCTCGGCATTTCAAAAAACCATTGTGCTGGTACTCTTTACAGGCTCGGGCACATTATATATAGTGAGTTGGTTTCGAAATCGTATTTTCGAAGACTTTAAATGAAGTTAACTTCATTGCAGCAGGCCTACACACTCGTATAGGAGATTGTTCCATCCTATATTTCCACATTCCTCAACCAAATATATTGTGGGTAAAGGGTGCAATATCGGCTTCTACTGATAAGGTGCCAGTAAGCACGAAACGAATGTGCATGAGATTATACTTTTCGTTCCTGCTACCTTTGGTTTATCCTTCTGGTCCTATGTCAACTAATTTGTTATTAGGTGCGCAACACCTAATAACATTAAAATGAACATTTCTGTAATTGATTGTATTGCTGAAATTGTAGCTGCTAGATGTAGGTCATTTTGCACGTGTTAAATATTTTAGCTTTATTTACAGCTGAATTTTATAATGGCCATTAAATTATTTATTGATTAACGTTTTTTCAATTTGGTAATTGTTGTGTCATCGCCACTCATAAAACATTATCAATAGTAGGTGATGTGCTTTCCATTGAAAAAGATATCCATATCCGGATATCAAAAATTTTGAGGGGGGGAAATCAGGAAGACAGCGGATGCAAACAAATCGGATCGCAACCCGATAATCAGGTAAATTATCTATTCCCTGTCACGCAACATGTTTCCTTTAAATTAATTAATAATTGGTCAAATTAGTTTTGTGAGTAGGTAGGGATTTACTAGTTTTTGGTTTTTATGGTTCATGTATAACTTAATAAACATTTCGAGGCACTTGTGGACTAATCTAGTTGTTAAAGCAGCACAAATGTTTTGACCATCAGTTCTTCACACCAGATTTTCTATATATATCGGATATATATATGCAAGTCATAGTAATAGCAACTAAAATGAGAATAATTTTAATTAATTTAATAATTATGCTTCTACTCGAAATGCAACACAGGGTTTCGTAGAAATGGTGGAGGCCTTCCAGACAAATATTGCTTATCAAATACGCAAACCGTTATTGGTTTCTTACATGTTTCTATTTTACGCTTTGCAAACGTAATAGCTATGTGGGATCTGCATTTGTGAAAAACTATCTATTTGAATTTATGCTCTGGAGCGTATGTAAAAACATTGACTCATTGCCTCAAAACGAACAGAAAGTCGAACTCATCGGCCACAACTCCCCTGTCCTAACTACATGAGCTAATAAATCATTGAAGATTTTAAAGATATATGATATATAAATGACCCTAATGAAAGAAAAGCCACCTAATGTGATATCTGTCCAAAAGTTGAAGTTAACTTGGTAGTCTGTTGGACTGTGATGAATATTTTAATACAGATATAGATCTAAGTCTTTCTTAGTTGGCTAAAACACCACGTAGGTCTGTAGTGGAGTATGATTATAAATGACCGTTAATAAACGATCAAGAATCGCTACATTTTGATTCTTTTGCTCAATATAATGATTTATAAATCGTTTTTAAGTAATATATATTCTTGCTTCGAATATTGTAGTGAATTAGCCATATTTAGAGAGTATATAAATAAAGATAAGATATCGTTTTTAATTAAATAATTTCCAATGGTACCAATTTTGGCTAACCACTGATTTGAGCCGACTTCTTAGGACAATGTGACATTATTGGCCGCACATTCGTCCAAATCCATATCGTGCGTAGAATCTAAATACCTCACTCGTGTTTTAACTGCTTTATTTTATTAAATAATATTGGAAATTTATCACCATGATCAATTTTGAAGATTTATCATTTTTAACCTGAATTTGATGAATAAAATTTAATCCTGAGACATCTGCACATATGTTATTACGCACCTGAAGTATTTGTCCTCATGTAATTGTGATTTAGTATTTATCGAAAGCGGTCTTATTCCAACAAATAAATTCGAGTACAAATTTTTCAATTATTCTACTCCTTGGCGGAAAAACTGTGCTATGCTGTCGGTCGAACTTTGAATACGATTTACTTACGAGCATGAAATTATCCAGTCTAACACAGTTTCATTCGAAGCGCATTGATAAAACGAAAATTATATGTAAGATAAAATGCTAAAATGGTCTCTGAAACATGGATTTATGTTTATCTGACGCTTGCAAACTTGGCTTAAAAAATTATTATCACCACTGTGAAATCAATGATTTTTGAAAATAAATAAATAAATAAATAAATAAATAATATATATATATATATATATATATATATATATATATATATATATATATATATATATATATATAAACTTGTATTTTACCATAAACCACCGACAACTTCGTGTTAAATATTCAAATATTGCTTTCAAAAAACACTTATGATTCTTTGTTAAGTCAACAAAATACTCTTACCCTGGATCCGATCGTTTTCAGCTTTCTCATATTCTTATATATTGTTCTCTTACTTTATTAATAAAAAATTAAGTCGTATATATGCAAACAAGAACATGAAAAAATGCATCTCTGTAGTCGGTTGACATTCCTCAGTACAAGATAGGTCTTTGGAGCCTGTGAGGTTATACTTTACTTATCATTTGCAGTGGGTATTAATTTCTGAATTCGGTTTCTAGGTATTGCCAGTACTGATTTCATAAATTCCACACGGTTTTTCTAAATTAGTTCTTCTTAATAAATTTTTTACTATTGTAAAATTTTCTTTTTAAAATTTGGAAATCTACTTCTTTAAATTGTACTTAATAAAAAATTATCGTTAAGGCAAATCTTTGTATCATTGTGTTACATTAACTGATTTAAGCAACGCCAAATGTTTTATTCTGAATATTCAATTTGTTTATTTTTGAAGTTGTTCGCCTGTATAATGCGTGAAAAAAGCTGATACTCTCCTACTGTAGACGGAATTCTTCATTATCGATAACAACTATGGGCAATTTTGTGTTATTAAGTGCATCTAACAACGGTGATTTTCTTCTTTCAGACTCTTTTTGTATATATAGGTTATAAGTTAGATTATCCTAGCGTATCCGTTGCCTAGTTTTATCATTGATATTCACAAACAAACAACACAATGGCAATCAAATTTGCACAGTTGATTTTAGTTATCTTCTGTTAATTGACTTAACCAGTCTTTTATGTAGAGTTTACACGGTTTTCTTTCATGCGTTGTAGATTTGCACTATCAGTTTCGCTTTGGTCCGTTTGATTCCTATTTCCACGTTTGCATCGAGATCGTCTTCGTAGTGGCTGGGTGTTGATTCCTCCCCTCCCTCCGAAGGCTTGAAAATCATTTGTACTAACCACTGGTAATGAGGTACGATCTAATCTACGTTGACTGGCTACGTTTTACGGTACCATTTTTCCGGTGCCATCCTTAGGCTTCTAACCACACACAAGGGAAAATGCTCCCAATAACATATTTAAGCCACCACGAAGACGAACTAGATGCGTCCTAGGAAATGGGGATTAATCGGATCTTTGCGAAACTGATAGTGTAGTTCTACGTCTCACGAAATAATATCCTGGATACTCCAAATGTGATGATCGCACCGCTCAAGTCAATACAACAAAGTTCAAGTCTTTAATTTACTTTAAATGGGAAGATAGAGGCTATTCTTTACGTCAATTTAACAAAAAATAAGTCATTGCGTTTACACGCGTGCCACACATTAGATGTTGTTTCAGTGAACGCTGTGTGCCGCATCAGATTTTTGAAAATATAGGATATTTTCTGATGTTATTTTTGACTTTAACAATAATTGTTTGCGCGGGTGGTGGTAAAAATTCTTTAAATCAAGTTTGCGAGCTTGATGTAAACACCAATCCCATTGATTTAACCAGTCGCGAACAACATCGCCAGCCGCAGCTGCGCGTTTCGACCTTCCTGCATCATCAGAGTACGACGGCGACTGACTATGGGGATACCTATATATATTCAATGCGGTTTGATCCTCGATAGTCAGTTTGCCGTCGTACTCGATGATGATCGGAGGTCGAACGCGTCGGCGTGCGGCGGCGGTGGATGTGCGCGACTGGTAAATACAATGGGATTGGTGTTTACTTCAAGCTCGCAAACTTGATTTAAAGAGTTATTTTTGACTGATGGTTTTATTAAATTTCATGGCATCATTCCCAAATGCAAAGAAAACAATAGTTATCAGACAAAAGACTTTTTGTCTTAATTTTATCAATATATATACAGCAATAAAAGGAAAACTGCCGTTCACGTCTACCGCAAATATTTTTAAATAAATAAAATGTCTAAGTAGACGATCAGTGTAAGTGAGCTAACTGGCCAGAGTGTAATAACCAGAGTAGAAGAAAATTTAAATTTAAACGAATATGTCGAATAAAATGGGTTAGAACACAACATACCATTAAAATCGTGTACGTTATTCTACTGATATTTCCAATTCAGTTACCAATGGCAATAACAGAAATGAGATAATATATGAAGCGGTGTTCATTAATCAATAGCAGCCTAGTGAATGCAAGCACCACGAACATGTTCGAGAATTGAACCTGCAATAGAAGTGACATAAAATTAATTTTAGGTTTCCCTATTTCATAATATCATTGCTTTAAATTTCTACTTATATATATAAATAAATATTTAAATATATATATATATATATATATATATATATATATATATATTAAGTCTCATGGCACGATTGGGATTATATATTGTCAGTATAAACTAGACATTACATTAAGTTTCCAATAGGGACGAAATAGGTCTACTTCATATGCTTCATCTGATACCTTTTGCAATTTTCAGTTGACACTGGTGGCAAATAGATAATCAAAATCCTGCCATATGAATTTAATTCAGTATATATATATATATATATATATATATATATATATATATATTCATAGTACCCTTTCGATGTGCATAAATAAAAAGTTATTTTATCAGATACTATAATCACTTCTTATTCATTTTCTTTTCAATTATCTAAAAACGAAAATATCTTTATATATAAAGTGAAAAGGTAAAACAAGATTGCAAAATGTAAACATTGGGAGAGTGTGAAGTAAGGGAGCAACTGATCAGTTGCTTGAATAAATCCGGCTGAAATTTCTTTGTGGCTAAAGAAATGTTCATTTGTGAATACTTGAGAAGAAAATAAGAAATAAACGTTTCTTGTATCCGATAAAATTTCTTTTTAATTTTTCACATGGAAAGGGTACTATACATTTTATTAAAGCTCGCATTACAAAATAATATATGCATATAACATATATATATATATATATATATATATATATATGTGTGTGTGAGAGAGAGAGTGAGTTATTTGTTAGATAATTGTATTGAAAATGAAAAAGAACCGTTTATTTTATCGTATAATATTTCTTTTTTCTTTGCACACGAGAATGACAATTTGAATTGTGACTAAGCGCTCTAAAATTTTGCATTCCTAAGTTAGTTCGGCCAGTTTCATTTGCTTTAAAGAGAAATTTTCTATCGCATTTACCGATTTAGCACACGAAACATCAAAGCTGTACACCTTTTATAACGGCAATCCATTGCATCTGAGATATTGTATTCACATCTCCACGGGATAATGCAGGGTTTATATTTTATGCTGGTTTTAAGCTTTTAAATGTGTTATATGTATCGTTTGGACGTCGCAATGCTTCTATCTTCTCTTTGTGTACATCTAGGGAATGACTTATTTGCACGGAAATTTGGGCGCACATGGTCGTTTAAAAAGCAAGAATTGCCTGGTCGACTCATTGTTCATGCTTCGCATAACCGACTACGGCTTCAACGAGATGCGAATCAAGCACAAGGGCAAATATGAACCGTACCGACGAGGTCTGTTTAAACGTTTTTACTTAGATGACTAAGTATTGCTTCGCATGGGAAGCCTCGCGGTAATGCCGCTGCACGAAAAGATTGTTTTTTTGTTTTAACAGTTCTGAACAACGCCTTTTAGTATTTATAACTTCAATATGGGGAAACCTGTTTGCAAACCTAGCCTTAATTAAAATTGAGTAGCGTTCTATTGGCGTTTTGCATTTTTCTCACGACAACGTATGTTTAGTCATTGATGGATGTACAACCGCATTGGTATATTTTCCACACCAATTCGTTGTGGTCCGACAAGTGTCAATTAAATCTTCTGCTGCATCTGTCTAGAGGTAAATGCTCACAGACGCAATTCGAATTGTAGATAAAGGTGAGTGCAGATTGCAGTTGAATTTTGCCATTCACGCTAGGTAGAGGATGTCTTACGGTGAATGTAATCAGAACTAGGTTAGCTGCACTATATTTGAATACCAGCGGGGAATTACTATTATCAAGGTTGCGATCTTGATATATATACCTGACCCATTCCAGTAGCACGTGATGATTTCCAAATTAGAACAAAACCGGCCTACTGGATGAGTTGTCTTTTAGTACGATAGGATAGCTCAGTGGTTAGAGCACCAGTTTCCGAAGCAGATGTGCCCGGTTTCGTGCCCTATTTCACGGCGCATTCTGGCCAGTACATGATTTGTTCCCAATAAGGACGAAACCGGTCTACTTGATGAATTGCCTTTTGTTTATTTTATACTGACAAATTTATTTACTTAATGGGTCGGGTTAGTGCGCTAACTTGGCCATAATAACTTTTATCACCGCCCGCGAAACCAATGTTCATTTAATTATAACAATGAGGAATCTTTTATGAGCTTCATTGACTCTTCGCATTTACGTTGTACGTGAATATGCATCAATTTTGTATAAGCTGTCTTTGTAATCTCAATATGTTTTTAATGTAGTATTAGCTTCATGCTCAACTATAAATTTCGTTGAGTAACCGTAAATAGTAAAAGTATTACGCACACGATCCCACTCAGTTTGCAAACAGTTGGACGAACAAATGAGCATTACTCTACCACACACTGTCTTACCTAAGCCTTTTCTACTTTCCAATGCGCAGTTTCCGTTTAAATGCAAATATTGAGATTATCCAAGTTTTTTCTGCACAATGTGCCATCAGGTCTGCGCTTGATTATCAAATCAAGAAAAAATCGAGTATTTTCCTCCACTTCTCTTATTGTAGATCGAATTTTCTGAGGCCATTTATTGAATCTAATGAGCTGTTTTTCAACATCCACACGGATGTCTCTGACGAAAATTTAATTATCAATATCAGCATTCTATAATTTCACTTCACTTAATGGTTTGGAGTTAAATCGTACCAACATGGGCATAAACAGTTAAATACTGTTTGTTGCGAAGAACTAATATATATGCAAGTATGTATTAGGTGTTGCGAACCTAGTAACAAATTAGTTCAGTTGTGACCAGAAGGATAAACCAAAGGCAGCATGAACGGAAAGTATAATCTCATGCACATTCGTTTAGTGCTTACTGGCGACATATCGTCCATGATGGGATCCAAAACCTCAACTCGTCCCTGGACCATCAATTTTTCTATATAGTTGGCTATTGAGAAGAAATTGGCTATCTGGACAACATAATAAAACGATTCCTATCAACTTCGCTTCGCTTAGTTGAAAATTTGGAATTATGTCAGCAAAGCTATACCTTTTGTTTAGTGAAAGAATAACACGATCACAGTCTTTAGTGATTTCTCCAAAAGTTGCCTTGCGTGATTTACCGAAAGAATTTTTGGTTGATTGTGAATAATTTTGATATTTGTGTGAAATGCCGACGAGCTTTACTTTTGACTATTGTTGGCGGTGATAATTAATTAAATCAAGGTTGCGAACTAGATATAAACACCTGTCCTATTATGCTAATATAATTGTTAGTTTAAAATAAGAATTGTGTAATGTAGAAAAGGCATGGTGGCTCAATAGTTAGAACAAACGATTCCGATGCAAACGTTCCCAGGTTCGAACCCTGTCCGCGACAAATTCTGGACAGAACTCGATGAGCTCCAAATGAGGAAGAAACCTGTTTTCTGAATGAATTGTCTTTTCTACATTACACAATTCTTAGGTTATTCTGACAAACATATGTACATAATTGGCAGGTGTTTGTATCAAGATTGCATCCTTAATTTTTTAATTCTTTTTCGTTTATAATTCAGTCAACCGATTGATAAATTATAAAAACTCTTTCGGTTACTATGTGGTCTTCTTTTCTTTAAACGAAAGCCTGGTTTTATAAAGAAGTCAGTTTCTTCTTCAATATATTATTAACAAATTTATTCTGATACGGCTGTTTAAAATGGACAGACTGCTTTAGCCTTTTAGTGGTTGTTTGCCCACTTTTAAGAACCAGGCTATGACCAAAGTTTGAAATGTTTACTTGTGAAACCGAATAAAGCTTATTCAAAATGTCAAATTGATCATTCAAATGAGATCCGATATCATTTAATTTAAATACTGACGTTTCTACAGAATAAAGTTACTTGCACTGAAAGTAAGCCTGACGTTTTACTTTTCCGAAAAAATTGGCATTAAAAAAGGCCAGCTTACAGTTCCTTTGCTAAGTTACATTTTAGTTTCAAGCATTCATTATATTTAACGAGAAAGCTTCAAAGATATTTCGTTTTCAGTTACGTAGAAAATTTATTCCCAGGTATGAATTCGACATTCGGCAAAGAGCTACAGTAAGGCGGAAGCGTTCTCTTCGCAACAAGGTGTTATTTTAATTTATCAAAGACAAAACGGACTTCTTTAAATATTCAAGAAGATTGCTTATTGAAAGAAAGTGTTTCATTCCTTGCAAAGAAAATCAAATATCAATGAAGAACATTTTGAATTACTTTTCAATCAATTACCTGATATAAACGATCAATGATCGCGCAGATGGTCGTAATTATTATTCAAATGAAGTTCGCGAGCCTGAAGTAAACATCAACCACATTGTATTAAATCAGTCGTCGAATAGATATGCGGCACTCACCTCATATAGTCTCGCATCCATTGTACTTGTCTGGAAATGTCGGCTTCATAATTTCTAAACATTCGCAAGCATTAAAAGTTTGCAGCTTTCGCCACATATATGTAGGCAATACAAATAAACAATCATTGATTGCGCGGGTGATGGTAAAAGTTCTTTAAATCAAGTTTGCGCGCTTGAAGTAAACACCAATCCCATGTTGTAGTTAACCAATCGTCTGTTTGATCCTCGCTAGTCAGTTTGCCGTCGTACTCTGATGATGATCATGGAAGGTCGAAACGCGTCAGTATGTGTGACTGACGGTAGTTTTGCTATGTTGTTTGACGACTGGTTAAATACAATGGGATTGGTGTTTATTTCAAGCTCGAAATCTTGATTTAAAGAATTGTTACCAACACCAGCGCAATCAATGATTGTTTAAATCGCGTATTTGTTCGCCTGACTGTCTGCAGAGTGAATTGGATAGTGTGTGTATAATACTCTAATCGTTAATATGACCCATCACATTTTAAAGATCAGTAAAAGTCTATTGCTATAATTAAATCCGTTGTGAATGTACTGAATGCTAATAAGAATTCGATGCACGTTCAGCTAGGATGTAAATGTGAAGGGGAAATGGAGCACAAATAAAGTTGGGTAGCGTTCCGCATTAGTAGTCCCATATATTGCAGGTAATATAGTTTTGACTACATTCACTAGCGAGCATCCCCTAGCTTGCATGAAGAACAAAATTACTCTATATTCTGCATCTACTGCTAAATGTGTGCTTGTGGACAGTCTTATTTAGACATGCAGTAGAGGAAGGAATTCACGCTTGTTGTCATTGCACATTCCAAATGGGTGTATGCCAAATAAGATTGGTGTTGCATGAACATCTATAAATAGACATATTGTTCCTGTAAAAATGCCACATGCCAACAAACATTTGGCAATTTTAATTAGGTGTGGGTGTGCAGGCATATTTTCATATTCGAAGGCTGCTTCCATAAAAACACATACGATTTTTTTCCTTTACTGACATTACCAAGGGCCTTGCCAAGCCTAATCCGCAACATTATTTTGTAATGTTACTTAGATAACTGGTTTTGTACTTGTGTGGTTAAATTTGGTGTGAAATTCTAAAAATCTTAGCACTAGTTGGAGATATTTTAATAAAATCTTTATTTCACAATCAGGCAATCCTGCGTTGACGATTGATTTTAGTAATAATTTAAAACACGTTTATTAAATATTCTCCATCTTCGCTCACAGAACGGACAAGACAAGTATAACTTATTATAAATATTTTCTGTTAGTGCTTCAGAGTTTCTTGACACCATTGAAAAGATTTTATGTATTAAAGCAGTTATTGATTCCGAGCGCTGTGTTATAACTGTTCTATGATTCAAGTGCGGTTATTTAAAATGGAATTAGTGTTTATATCCACTTCTCATGCTCTAGTTAAAGAGCATAAACGTGCTTGACATTCCAATACAGCATGGCATTAAAGAAAGTGGCACGTTTCTGTTTCTATCGGATTGTCTGCGGAGAGCATTTTGGATTTCTGATGTGCTCCGATGCCAGTTCGTGCTCGGAGAGAAGTTGTTTGTTAGGTATGTGAATGCTTAATAATTATGAAGTTTTTAAATGAAGCGATTCCTTACACTTCATTGGTTAAATGATTAATGAATAGATGAGTGTATGCGCAACGGTTTTAAAAAATACAACGGAAAGATTTTTAGTTGTCTATCTACACAACCATATTTTGCTTTACTATTTTCGTTAAAAAGAAGAAAACCTGGTGTTTAGAGCGCAATTGGAGGATTCTAGCTTGCAACGGTTCACATTTATATTTTATAATTTCGAAAGATCGGAGCAACTCTGTAATGGCGTGTGGCCGTGACAAAGACATTTTTTATCATTTTACATTTTTTTGTTCAGCGAAAATCATGCTGTCGATGTCCATTGGCCTAATTTGCCAACACATGTTTGCTCGAACAAAAACCACACATAGATTATGGTACTGTTCGCGTTGAACAATTAGTGAGACCTTCCAGCAAGGCATCAATCTTTGTCAAAAAGCCTATTAATTATTTTATTCAATATCTGTGTTGCCATAATGGTAGTCATTGCTACATTTTCGGATTATCACGTTGTTTTAACCTAAGAAATGAACATGAAAATATCTATTATTTTTATTATATATTCTTTATGAAGCCGAAATTATACGCAATTGTGTGTTAGGTATTGCATACATAGTAAGAAGTCAGTTCAAATGAGATCAGAGTGACGTAGCAAAGTCAACATGAATGGAAGGTTTAATCTAATGTAAACATGCGTTTTATGCTTGTTGGAAATTCATCTGTAGGAGCTGGCACTACGCCGTATACTCACGATATACGTAATCAAGCAATGCGGGGCAGATGGGCGGAACAATCTCCTATTCGAACGTGTGTTCACGTGGTAACTGCGTTGACTTTGTACACTATCTTCGACAGTGTGACTTTAAAGTCAAATCACCATATATAACATATATACCGAAGCCTCTAAATGGTACCAATACAATGGTTTCCGAGATAGGTTAACATGCACCAAAATTGATAATTACAAACAATTCTGAACACCTGTAACTCCATACACTCTGGCCTCGAACGACGCCAGTTGTCAAATTTAGTGGTACTCAATATATCATTCAATTAAATCTATACTAATTATATGTCCTCTTTTCCGTAGATTAATATATATTAAATTTTTTTATTATGTATTACGTAAGTTGTAAAAAATAGTTCAAATAGGACTAGAAGGATATACCAAAGTCAGCAATAGCGCAGTTTTAATCTCGTGTACAAATGCGTGTGCATACACCGACACTACACATAACTCACCAGTAAGCCCGAAACGAATGTGCATGAGATTATAATTTCTGTTTATGCTGTCTTAGGTGTATCTTTCTGGTCACAACAGAACTAATTTGTTACTAGGTTCGCAACACCTAATACATACTTATTAACTCACTTGATTGAGCTGTTATTCTTAAGACATTAGCTGGAATGAATTTTAATGTCACAGACGTTACACATAGAAGACCACGGGTGCGTCGTTCCTGATTTACTTGCTGGTGGTAGAATCCTCTAGCAATGTTCTTCTGCCAGATGATGGAACCAACAAATGACGATGTGGTGCGGTTTTTAAATAACAATAACAATAATTCCACAAGGCCAGTATACCATCATTTCTCAAGGTGCTACTAAAGTTGTATGGTAATTGAAATGGCTTGAAAATAGGAGTTAATTTTGTCGGTGTATTCACGGTGATCAATATAGAAATTAATATTTTTCTTTTCTGTTAAGAAGTGTATACATGCTACGAAGTATTTAAGCACCAGTATGTTTGAATGATAAATTGAACATTTATTTTTATTTAGACTATCTGTGGCGAGCGCCGGAATTGTTGCGCGAGAAACTAGAAGTTACGCCGTCATCACTGAAAGGTGATGTGTATAGTTTTGCAATTATTTGTCAGGAGATTATTTTTCGCAAATGCGTCTTCTATTTGGGCGAAAACTCGATGACACGTGAGGTATGTACTAGTGCTTCTATACTATTATTTATTTAGTTTTTCTTCTAATCGATTGTAATACGTGCACGTATAAATCTTATTGCCGAGCTCTTGGCCTCTTGTTAGGTGGATTCCAGAATAGCCTAATACCCTGGCAAGTAGAAATATTTCAGCGGTCTTTTCAAAGAGTGCTCCAGCCGAAACTATTTTCGATTTTAAAGTGATGTGCAAATGCTGTGTCTCATTGCAGAGCGGTAAACATCATGGTAAATTTGGAGCTCCTCAAATATATTGTCCAGAAATTTTCCGTGGACAAGGCTTGAACCTGGGCACGCCTGTTACGGGTTCTGTGACCTTATCCACTGCGCCACACTGTCACATGCCACACAGAATTTACCGCTGTCCCTCAGGTGAAGCCTGTATGGCATCTCTTTTCATATAAAACTCCAACTTGCCACCATTAATCTGTCATTATAGAATAAAAATCGCACTACCTAGATGCGGCATGATTGCGCAGTGGAAAAACTCACAGACTCTGTAACGCGCGTGCTCAGGTCCGCTGAAATAGTCTAAACAATACTTGAAGCGTTCTCAGTAAGGAAGAAATCGGTCTACTGAATGAGTTGCTTTGGCTAACTTCTAAACTGCTTAGTTTAAGTTGAAAAATTTAAGTATAATGGGATTGGTGTTTGAATTAAACTGGGAACCTTGATTTTAATAATTAAACGCCATAGTTTCATAAATTAGGTTAGGTCATTTGAAATTTTTTCATATAGCCTTAATAGGGCTAAAGTTGTTTCTTTGTGGGATAAAGTTTTTACATAGTTTTATATGCGGATTTGAAAACGAAATTTCTGAATTCCATTGATTTTTACGCTTTTAATCAAAATGCTAAGCAGGCTTTAGTGGCACACGGAGACTAGTTCAAAAGCATTAGCGTCACCAGTCGCCCTAATCCAACTTATCTTTGAGGTTCAATTTTTTCTGCCATCACAATCAGAACTAGTTTAGTAACACTGATTGCATTGGTCGTGACAATTTTGGAGAAGGGTACATACATACTCTTTTCACTTGGCTCCAGCGGAAAATTCACTGGATGGCTGGCACCGTGATACCATATTCAAATATAAAATTTATTTTAATTATACATCAGGAAATCAAAAAATCCACGAAACGGATATTTTATGTGACTGACAAACAAAATCTCTAGTGTCCAACCAAACAAACGCATTCGTTAAATCAGCATCAAAAAGTATGCAACTTTACTGGCAACAACTTGAAGCAGAATCGCCGACGCAAACGATATCATTATCATCATTAGTAGCGGCTGAATTCGCATAACTGTCTGATCTATTAATTCTGCAGCCCTCGCTTACTTTGTTGTCGTCAGGATTCACAGCAGAGCTTATAAATTATGTGACATGTCGGACAACATACGGGGAAAATATTTTAGTACACACAATTGTCAAAAATAGTGGATGCCTGGTCAGAACTCACTACGTCGATAGAAGAGTAACCGGAGCTCAAGCATCGCTTTCCTACGCAGTGAGAATGAACTCCACCTGGATACAGACGCCTATCTGTACAAACTAACAAGTACATACGCATTAAACAAAATAACGGTATTATTTCCCGCAAGTAGATAAAAATACAGATGGAAAATGAGCCAGATCTCGTACACATAAACACACGGAAATCCAGGATATCTATAATTTAATAGATGGCAACTGTGGTGCTGGGTATTCAGGAAATATTCAGAAAATTTACACACAATAATCATACTCTTGACTAACCAGTTAGCATGGTTTTATTCGATATTTCCAAATATAGATTAGTGAGTGTTATTAATGTCTTTAAAGCCGATTATGGTCATTATAGAATCATCATAATTTTTTTTACTTATGACAAATAATTCCTTCACTGAAGTAGATAACTAGTAGAGCTTCATATTTAATGCTACGAAATAATGTGAAATGGGTTGTACCCTATGTTTACCATTATTTACTTTAATTGCACAATAGCACATCATAGCTTACCTTTTATAGTATCGTGTATTAAACGAAGCAAATTTCACGTTGAATTCGAACACCAACCGAGAATTGCGATCGTAAAATTTCTCAATTCTGGCTAACGATTAAAAAAGAGTTCTTGAATTAGAAATCTAACATACGATTACCTGTATACTAGGCATGATGCACTCGATTGCAAGCTAGTCCATATTGGAGCATGAGGATATAACAAAGTTAGTGCCATCGAATCTAATTGAAGCTTGCATTCGGTGCTTATTAGCTAATCTGAGGTGGGCAATTCCAGTATATTCAAACAATTTTTATTAAAAGTATAGTTATATATATATATATATATATATATATATATATATATATATATATATATATATATTGGAATAATAGCTTTAAATTAAATTCATTGTATCCTTTTCATGCCATCATCATCATCATCAATATCATCACGGACAACAATAATAAAGTAATTAGTAACTGATACTTACCTGTCAAATAAATATCATGGAAAAAAATAAAATCGGGAAAAGGCAAAAACGATGAGGCAAAAAACATTGTCCAAAGGAGAATGATTTATGATTGGAATCTAGTTAATTTTGTTATATTTACTTAGATGACATTCCGAAGTAAGGGAAACTAAACCTCTACGCAACACCATTATGGCCAACTCAACTTTAAGACATGGCAACATCGGAAATAGAGCTTTCATGCGTTTTAAACTGTATTGCGTCGTAAACAAAACCAAACTTTGCAGATAACTCTGCCCAACTAAGAAAAGAAAGTTACAAAGATAACTCTACTAGAAATCTGCAACAAGATCGCCACTGAGTTCCACTCGATGCCATATCACATAGAGTTTCCAACCATGAACTATGATGCGTACTTGAACCCCATCCTGACAGTCGAACGGGTTCTATTTTAATGTAGTTGACTTTAGCTGTTTCTGCTAAGTCAACAATTGTCAACCTTGTTTCTTGCGCAAACCTGGCGCTGGATGCGAGAATAATACTCTACTAGGCAATCGAACCGAAAGCATGTGAAAAACGTGTACGAGCCTACACAGTTGATGAAGCCTTATTTATTTGTCAAACAAGGAGCAATTATTGGCCGATCCACAAATACGTCTACGAATGGCAGTGTTGGTTATTCATTGTTGGTAACCTATATGTTCTATGATTCTCAAACAACGATGTTTAAATGCCTGTAAGTGTGTAAAATTATAATCACGATTGTCGAATAATAATACAATATAATCTGCGTAGGGAAGATCGACTAATTTACCGACCGAGAGAACTTCGGCACCTGCATCCTAAACGCATGGAAAAGCATTATTTTTAATCACATTTATTGAAAAATTATACATAAATTGGGAAAGTGGACAACTTTGATGAACACCACTGATGGTGATATAGGTGTGTGGTAATTCATTGAAGATCTTAACGTGACTAGAAGTTTTCATGTGGAGAGCGCGCATATTTAGAAATTTTCGAAAAAATATTGAGTAGACAATTACGATGCATCCTTGAAGTCTAGAAGACTATTGTGGGGCAGCGTTGTACGTTTTTCTGTTCTAGAATTTGTCTTGAGGTAAAAATTTTATTTATATAACCAGTCATGTCTGGAATTATGCTTGTTCTTCTCCAATAATTGATTTACACGAAGCGCTAAGATCGCGTACGGCAGTCGAAGCAAATCACCTAGATACGACTGGCGTCTAACTTATACCAAGATAATTATCATATGCATTAAGATTTCCTTCTATGTATATAGGAATGATGGTCCACTGACTTTAATTAATTGACACTCTCACCTCATTCGATTTAGTACAATAATGATTTAAGGCGATTTTATCACCATCGTCTCTAGATAAGCTCGGAAGAAGATCACCGAGAACAGAAACTTTGTGACGTTTAAGAGATTGGCTCGTATTCCGTATCTCTAACTCTGATGGACATTCAAGTATAACGTTCCCTACGGTTGATACAGGTATACGTTTTGGGATCGGGATGGACACAGGTGCCCATAAAATTGATCTTTGGAATGTTCAGTCCATCCATAACAGGACCCATTTTATCGGTTATTAGATGGTTCTAACTAACATTTATAGTTTAGCTAACTTTTAATTTTCTCGGATCTGTTGCGCGAATAAGTTGGAACAAGCATAAGCTTTTACTTAATACTAATTATTTAAACAGATTCAAGATCATCTAGATGTTAAAATCTGACCTATGTTTAGTGTATGATAGTTTGTTTGAACTATTTACGATAGCTGGCAATCTTACATATGATCACAATCTATCATATTCAAAGAAAACGAAATGACACAGAATCGAAGATTAGGATGTCTGCAGTAGCTTAATTTCGCTTATTTATCCTTTTTACCTTGAGCGACGACTGACGCAGTGTGGATTCATTGTAGTTCCTAATGTTTATAATTATATGTGGACTGTAAAAGAAAATGAGGTCGCCCATTCCTAGCGAGGATGGTATGTATATGGAGTCTTCTTTCTCTTAAATAGTCTGTCAAATAATGCTAATGAGTACTATCTGCCCAGATTCTAGAGGCTAAACTTTCCATAAGTGGTCGGAACCTGTCATTCGCGTTTGGCACTCTTGTTCTCGTTCCCTCACTATCCGTGTACACAGGTACCAAGATTTTTTTTCAAATACGAAAGCCGTTTATTTCTCATTTTCTCTTCAAGTATCTACAAATGTAGAAAATATATGGAACGGCAAATTTACTGAAAATTTAAACGTGCGGAGAGCTTGAAATAAGGGAACAACCAATCAGTTGCGTGAATCATCCCAGAAAGAATCGGTTCTCGTATCTACTAAAATTTAGTTTTAACTTTACACATGGAAAGGGTAATATGAATACATATATAACTTGTGTAAATAGAAGTAATTAATTTGATAGCCTGTTGTATGAATTGTTCTATTTAGACACTAAAACTGCACATGTTATAATGAAATCTTTTTATGCTTAAGTATTAATTTCCAATCTACAAAGATTGTGAAAGCAAATAATTGTAATTTTGCCACTGTTTGCGTGAAATTTAATTTTAACTGAAATATTTAATTTCTCGTAATATAAATTTTGAAAACTAATTGTGGACTATGTTAGATTTCCCATTTATAATGGCTAAATATGGGAAATAACTCAGTTGGCAGATGTATGCCTAAGCAAATAACGCGCATTTATCATAATAATGCAAATGGATCTCACGTTTGCTTACCTTTGAGAGGGAGGTTTCGCAACTAAAAGCTTCTGCAAATTGCAGTTTTGTCCTTTCTTTCTTTGAAAAACACTGGCAAGTTAACCTGATTTTAATTGTGATTTTTGGTAATAAAGAGTATGTACCTAGTGCGTAGGTACTGTGCTCTATTTTCACCATTGTATGGTACTAAATGGCCTCGAATAAGTTTTCATAGTAGGCGGTCGTTTCTACCTGCATAACCACTACTCTGCTAGATAGATGGCTCACGGAATATCATCTTCTGTAAAGTTTAGTTTGCGCTGTGATGAAGGGTGTAATGTCAAGCCTATGTCAGATTTCGAAATAATCTCCACCACAATTTACTGTCTTTGATATGTCAATATCAATATCTTGAAGGAAAACAGTTCTTGTGACGGGGGTATACACTCTGCAAGTACCCAGGATTAATAATGCTGGCTACTTAAATCGCTAATCCATTCTTTGTTTCTACTTCTTCATCAATTGAAGTTACGGAATCATTCACACTTATTACGCGCGCGCGCGCGTGTGTGTGTGTGTGTGTGTGTGTGTGACATTTTACCCAATAATCGACTACAATTTTTTAAAATCGTAAATAAAAATTCCGCTCTTAGACTAATTATTTCAAAGAATGTTGGTTTAATACGATTAATTTAGTTGTGAAATCGCTTTAGAAATCAACGGACCTGCTTTGTATCAGCTATTTAACTTTTAAATTTTCCCCTTGGTTATTGATAAATTAACAAAAATTAGGCTTCATTCGCGAAGTAAAACGATCTGCGACTATTATTATATAAAATTTCGTTTTGTTTATGTTATAGCATTGTAGTAGGTTGGAGTGTGTTGTTCTTCTAAATTTTTTATGTTTATCACCATTTTGTGTTATAAATGCACAGAATAGCTAAAGTCATATATGATAAGGCAAATATTATGTAAATCTTAACTTTGCAGGAAATCATTGACAGAGTTCGTGATGGACCTAATGAAACGCATTCTGTACCACTGCGTCCGATGCTGGATCCACCCGATTGGTGCCCACCCGAGTTGTGCAGTTTAATTTCGAAGTCATGGAATGAAGACCCAACTCAACGGCCCACATTTCTAGAGATCAAACGTCAGCTGCGTCGAATTCCCAGGTAAACGGACCTAATGGAGCAATATAAATTATTATCCAAATTTGGCCTATCATTTTAATGACACACTAGAACAGAAGAAGTTAGAGCCAGTTTTTGTCGATTTAACTAGAGTAGAAATCCGAGTTCGTTCGTTTCTTTAGTTTGTGCCTTTCTTAACATATTATCTAATGTTTAATATAATATTATTTCGTTTTCGCTTAAATTTGCAAACTTGATTTAAATAAAGGTATTTACAAAATCTAGTAATTAATTATTGCTCAAATTCTTTAAATAAAGTTTAAGAACATGAAATAAACATCAATGCCATTGTATTTAACCAGGCAAATAACAGAACGAAACTATAATTAGTTACACGTACTCACGCGTTTTTCTGATTTAATACAATGAGCATGGTGTTTATAACATGCTCGCAAACTTGATTTAAAGATTTATTTTCAACACCCGCGCAATTAAAGATTATTTAGGGCTTAAATTGTCGATTTAAAGCTTGTTATTTTCCTGATGTAGGTATATTTTTATTTCATGCCTTAAAGCTGACGGTCACAGTGCTTATGTTGAAAGCCTAAGTTGACTTGCTTCCGGATTTTATGGATTTGCTGGAGTAACAGTTTATTAGAAATAGTTATAATTATTAATTTTCGTTGACTTTAGCATAACTTGCTATCCATCTTGGTGATATCATGTACCGACTCGACAACCATAATATTAGTATCATGTACATTTTCGGTACCATAATGTTGATATCGGGAACTGGCACAATAGCCAGAATGTTGATACAATTTATAGACTCGGTATATATATATATATATATATATATATATATATATATATATATATATATATATATATATATATATATATATTATTTATTAATGATGTCCATTCCTTTTTAATTTACCAAAGTATTCTTATAAATAGGAAAACATAAATAACAAAGTGGATAAAGGCCATTTATTTCGTGAATGCTAATCATCTCTTATACAATCATACATATTTATACATTTTGGGTTTTCAATTGATTATGCTAGTGGTAACAAATCTGACTCGTTTTTACTGCTGTTTCTTGTTTTGACTAGTTGGTGAGTGTGTATGCGTTTGTGTTTGTGTTGTGTATGCGTGTTTGTATGTAAAGGTCATTCTCGCAGTATTGCGGAGTGATGTCTGATATCTTGTCATTATTGTTTTGATAACTTGAGAGTTAGCCATTTGTGCGCATTGTGCGCACCCCTCCTGGCAGATGTATACATGTATCACCTGGAAAAATCGAGCCTAAAAGGTATAATTGACCAGTGCGCACTCTACAAAAGGTATGTAGATGATATCTTGTTGTTCATCTCAGAAGCAGCAGACCCTTCCGAAATCCTCAAACAAGCAAATGGAGTCGATCCAGACATCAAATTCACTCTCGAGGTAGAGAAAGACGACAGTTTTCCCTTCCTTGACATCAAACTCACTCGAGAAGCAAACGGAGATTTGACACTGGCCATACATAGAAAATCCACTTTCACCGGACAATACATTCACTACAACAGCAGTGTGCCAAAATCCCACAAAAGAAACTTAGTAAACAACCTAGCAAACAGAATCAGGAAGATCTGCTCTGAACACAAGATTGAGGAAGAACTGGGCTACCTCAGGAAAATTTTGCTAATGAACAACTACCCAGAGCGTTTCATTGATGTCAACATCAGACCACAGCAGATTCGTACTAGAGAGGATACCGGCAAGCAGGTTTTCCTAAACTTACCATTTAGAGGCGACGTACCAGCCTCAATAATTGCACGGCGGCTGAATAGAATAACTAAGGACAACTTTCCCAGTGTTAAAGTTAATATGACATTTAGTACACAGAGAATCATGAGGTTGGATGCCAAAGATCAATTGCCAATTCTTTCCAAATCATTCATAGTCTACAAATTCTCATGTATGTGCGGTAGCACATATATCGGACGTACGAAGAAGCAATTGATAAGCAGAATCCAGCAACATTTGCCACAGAAATTGATTAACAAAGGCTTGGCACCGTCAGGAAAATCAGCTATTTCCGATCATGTATTGGCAACGGGGCACCCTGTCAATTCGACCAATTTCACAATTCTACATAAAGCAAAATCAGAAAAATTATTATTTATCTACGAAGCACTTTACATAAAACAACAAGCACCTGACCTTAATATTCAAAAGTTTCATCAACATGATATCCTTATCGACTGGCCAAGAATAACAAAATTCAACAACAATCTACTAGTATCCAGCCGAGAACAAACAGGCCCTCGACTAGAATCAACAAACGTACAATCGGATTGGCAACAAACTGAAGTGGAAATAACAGAGGCGCATACGATGACAGAAGTCTCCAAACAATGTAAGCATTTAACACTGCAATCAACACTGGCGTTGTTACCACGTGAAAACTTTGCGCAACGAGGTGAAACGATCAGCTATACTGGGAAAAATAGCACTTGTATATGTAACAGTGAACAATGCGCACAAATGGTTAATTCTCAAGCTATCAAAACAATAATGACAAGATATCAGACATCACTTCGCAATACTGCGAGAATGACCTTTACATGCAAACACGCATACACACAAACACAAACGCATACACACTCACCAACTAGTCAAAACAAGAAACAGCAGTAAAAACGAGTCAGATTTGTTACCACTAGCATAATCAAATGAAAACCCAAAATGTATAAATATGTATGATTGTATAAGAGAGGATTAGTATTCACGAAATAAATGGCCTTTCTCCACTTTGTTATTTGTGTTTTCCTAATTATAAGAATATATATATATATAATAATTATTTAGTTAGCTTTGAAGTCGCATTGTCGAAATATTTATATGAAGTTAGCTTCACTACTGCAGATTTACACATTCTAATAGTAGATTGTACAGTCCAATTTTACAATATTCCTCGCCTGGCTCTTACTGATGAGTCGCCAGTAAGCACGAAACTAATATGCATGAGATTATGCTTTCCGTTTATACTGTCGTTGGTTTATTCTTCTGGTCATAATTGAACTATTGTGTTACTAGGTGCGCAACAGCTAATACATAATTGCCTTGATTCTGTTTGTTCTCTAGATGAATGCCTCATTCTCAAATAGAGCCTCCAGGTTATTGATCAGTCTCTTTCATTATTTTCTTGTCGTGTTTTCTTTTCTGTGTTAATTTTGAAGTATTATTTTAAAATTAAAAACTTTATATACTCTTATTTTAACAATAAAGAAGTAAAGAATCAGTCAAAAACGCCTGTCGTGTTGCTGTCAAGATTTATTATTATATATTTCTGTATGTATGTATGTATGTATGTATGTATGTATGTATGTATGTATGTATGTATGTATGTATGTATGTATGTATGTATGTATGTATGTATGTATGTATGTATGTATGTATGTATGTATGTATGTATGTATGTATGTATGTATGTATGTATGTATGTATGTATGTATGTATGTATGTATGTATGTATGTATGTATGTATGTATGTATGTATGTATGTATGTATGTATGTATGTATGTATGTATGTATGTATGTATGTATGTATGTATGTATGTATGTATGTATGTATGTATGTATGTATGTATGTATGTATGTATGTATGTATGTATGTATGTATGTATGTATGTATGTATGTATGTATGTATGTATGTATGTATGTATGTATGTATGTATGTATGTATGTATGTATGTATGTATGTATGTATGTATGTATGTATGTATGTATGTATGTATGTATGTATGTATGTATGTATGTATGTATGTATGTATGTATGTATGTATATATGTATTTATGTATGTATGTATGTATGTATGTATGTATGTATGTATGTATGTATGTATGTATGTATGTATGTATGTATGTATGTATGTATGTATGTATGTATGTATGTATTTATGTATGTATTTATGTATGTATTTATGTATGTATGTATGTATGTATTTATGTATGTATGTACGTATGTATGTATGCATGTATGTATGTATGTATGCATGTATGTATGTATGCATGTATGTATTTATATATGTATGTATGTATGTATGGATTTATGTATGTAATTATGTATCGAAGTATGTACGAATGCACTAAAATACTTTTGTATTTATGTATGTATTTTGGTCTGTATATATTTATGTATGTACGTATGTATGGGTGATGTATGTGTGTATGTATGTTGTCATAGCTATGTATGCATGTATGTTTGTATGTACCTATGAATATATGTGTATATGTATTTTCTTGTATGTATGCATGTATGTGTATATGAATATCTGTATATATGTATTTATCGATATATGTATGTATTTGTGTATGTATTTATGTATGTATGGATGTTTGTAGTTTGTGTAGTGTACGACAGAGTAGGTCAATGGTTAGAGCTCTATATTCCGAAGCAGATGTGCCCAGGTTCGAGCCCTGTCCGCGGAAACTTCTGGCCAGTACGTAGTGATTTCCTGATATGGAAGAACCCGGCCTAATGGATGAATTCCATTTTCTACTCTATATAATTCTTAGTTTCTACTGCCAAATAAATTTACATAATGAGTTCACAACCTCGTTTAATTATATAAATGCTCAGTTTAATGCCACTTCTCTATTTAATGTGTTGTCTGTTCAATAATGGTTGGAACGATCGTTAGAACAACGTGTATAAATGGACACCATATGTGCTCCACCTAAATGCAAAAAGACTAACAGATTTACGTTATTTAGTGTATAACTAAAAATTGTGTGTTGTGTGCGGCAGGGTGGCATAGTGATTAGAGCGCCAGATTCCGAAGCAGACATGCCGATTACCTGTTACAGGTATATTCTGGCTGGGAGGTGATGAGATACAAGTAAGAAACAAACCGGTTTACATAATAAAATTCTTAGTTCATACAGAAAAAATATCTGTACTTAGTGGGTCAGGTGTTTATATCAAGTTGGCAACCTTGATTTAAATTTACTGTTATTTTAATGCTTACTGGATTGAACGCTGCAGCGCCCTGCTATTATTTCTTCTTATAATATAAATACATATATTTGATTATGTTGGTGGCAACTAGTCTGACTCGATTTTACTTCTATTTTTGTTTCCTTCCTTATAAGATATACTGTTTAATATTCGAAAGCAATAGACATAATAAAGTTTATAAATAGTGTGATCAGCCTTTTGCCGGTATGTAATTAAGCACTTATATTGCAGTCAATTTGGTGAGTGCCAAACATCTGGAATGAATTCAGTTCTTAAAATTGTCTTTGTCATCAGATGTTTTGCCAAAATGATTCCTCAAGCAGTGCTAAGGGAATAACCAGAAACAGTTGAATGAGCTTATAAGCCGCTTATTGCCTAATGCCATGGAGAACAATAAATAAAAACCGAAATATGCTGAGAGAAGCATTCAATCAATAGGTTCCCAACTTGCAAGTTTTGCCGACTCCGAATACGATGCTTTTCCAACGAAGATAGAAACGTAGAAGATAATAAATGTTGACAAATAATCTGATGACCTCACAACGGACCTGGATAAATTCCCTGCAAAATCAAAATTTCCTAGGAATCTTGATATATTTGTTCACAATTATTTAAAAGGTATCTTGCCAAAACATCAGAAAGAATTACTCTTCTTCGCGAAAAACTTCTGTATTTTAAGAGAGACTTAATCGAACGCAAATTTATTGCCATACGGGCTGGATTTGAAAATTTCTACAATAACTTAACGAAAGACACTACCCCACAAGCATTCAATGGGCAAGGACGAAAAACTGAGATAGATAGCGCACTAGAAAAAAATCGTGAATGATTTAAAAGGTAGACAGATCATCATATAGATGCATATAGACGAACTATGAAAACTACAATAAGACAAATCAATACGACTTGCCACACCAGACAAAAAATCAGGAGTTGTTATACTTGATGCCGACGCTTATAGAGGGTGAATGAACGAAATTATAATTTATTAATAGAAATTCATACCAGACAAAAAATAGAAAAACGATTAAAAAATATCGAATCACAAATAAATGCAATTCTGAAAAAATAGAAAAATACGTTTTATCTACGATGGCTGATTCCGAAATTTGGTCAAAATACCGAGAAGATATCCAAAGAGCAAACCCCGTCGGAACAAACACCTCAAGTTAGTATGACAAACCAAAATTCATAAAGCTTTTATAGTCTCCAGAGCTCATCTAATGCGGCCCATTTTGCCAATGATCAATGCACCGTAAATAAACTAGATAAGTTTCTTTGCAAAGTGTTTCATCCGTTACGAAATACCATAAACACGAACACCATCAAGAACACAGAAGGGAAAACCTCCTACAAAACAAAATGGTCTCGCTTGATGTCCCATCTTTAAGTACGAACATTCTACTGGAAAAATCAACGACGATCTTGCGTGACCGGATTAAAAATGATTTTCAAGATTTTCCTATTTACCCCAATGATAACATAGACCTTATATTAGCATGTCCAAAAACGTGTAATTTATACTAGAAGATAAATACTACCATCAGATCAATAGTGTAACCCTGGGAAACGGCATTTAACTCCTCCTTGCACATGTATACATGCACCATCTCGAAAAAATGAAGTTAAAAATTACAATTTACCAGTGCGCACTCACAAACGGTATGTTGGTGATATATTATTTGTTATCTCAGACGAAGAAGACCAATCAGAAATCCCCAAGCAATCCAATAGAGCCGATCCAGACATCAAATTCTCTCTTGAGTTAGAGAAAGACAATGGTTTCCCCCTTTTGGACACCCAACTCACTCCAGAGAAAATAGTGACTTGACACTGGCAGTACATCGCAAATCCACTTTCGATGAGTAATACATTCACTGCAATAGTAGTGTGACAAATTCTCACAGAAAAACATAAATAATAGCCTAGCAAACAGAATCAGGAAGATTTGCTTTGAACGCAAAATTAACAAAGAACTGCGCTACCTGAGGCAAATTTTGTTTATGAACAACTACCCAGAGCGGTTCATTGATTTCAACATGAGACTACGTCAGCTTCGTCATAGAGAGGATAACGTCAAGCAGGTTTTCCTAAACTTACCATTTAGAGGTGACGTACCGGCCTCAGTAATTGCACGACGTTTAAAAAGAATCACTAAGGAGAAATTTCCCAGGGGAAAAATAAATATTACGTTTAATCATGAGGCTGAATGCGTAAGATCAATATCGAATTCTCCCTAAATCATTCAAAGTCTACAATTCCTCATGCATGTGAGGTAGTATATATATTTGACGTACGAAAAAGCATTTGGTCTGATGAATCTAACAACATTTACCACAGAGATTGATTTAAAAAAGACTTGGCACGATCAGGAAAATCAGCTAAATCCGATTATATAACGGAAAAGTGGTACCAGCAATTTTCTTAATTTTAAACAAGGCAAAATCAGCAAAATTGTTATAGATATGAAACTCTTTATAAAAAACAAAAAGCGTCCGGACTAAACATTCAAACGTATCATTAAAATTTTAAAACCGACAGTAATTTAAAAACAATTTTGATCATTCAATGCTGCAATTCTCATACCCTGCCCTGTTGCCTAGTGGATAGAACAAATTTAAGGAACAAGGCGAAACGAAAGACGACACTCGGGGAAAAATATTCGACACGTTACAGCCAGCAATGCAAATAGTTGGTTAACTATCAATCCATCAATACAAGAATGACCAGTTCTCCGACGTCACCCTTCAATACAACGATAAAGGTCCCTATATGCAAACAGACACACACACACATAGACACATACGCATATACACAAATAATCAGCCCAACTTAGTAAAACTAGTTGCCACCCAGGGTGTATATGAAAGGGGAAAAATATATATTTCGCTCTAATTATACTTTGTTGATTTGAAATCTTGGTCTAATGCTGAACGTAGATTGATTAAATATGTATCTATTGCAATTTAATGACGATATAGCTGACAGATTGTGCGAATGAATTTTAACTTGAAGTGGAATTTATTTTAAGTTTAGATATTAGATTAAATTATACTCTCAACCATTGAGGCAATTTACCTTTGACTTTAGTGAATGTGGCGAAAGTGATGCAAGTATATTTCTCGTGTCTGAGAAGCGATATTTATTTAAATATTGGTAAAGGGTATAACATTTGTGAGAATGCGAAAGGTGAAAAGTGAATTTTAGAATATTGAAACAATATATTTATTTCGAGATATGATAAACATTCTTCAATTTGGCATAGTTTTCTGGTGACGCAATAGTTCGGCAGACTTCAAAAAACGTACTCATCTGCATTATGCGATGGTTTGCAATAATAATGAGATCTACTTTTATTTCAATTCCACAAACTTTGTTTAGATAATTTCCTTTATCGCATATACAGAAAGTAAAGAAAAATCACAAATAAAATTCTTGGATTTATCACAGTAAGTCACTTTTCATTGATGAGCCTAGCTTTGATGTGTTTGGTAGTTTTTATTCTATAAATCTGAATAGCTATTTGTGTTTATTTTTGAACCAGTCTCGATGATTTCGGGTCACTGTGGGGGGGGGGAGGGGGTAATTTAGGTTAGAGAACTGAAAATGGTGAAACTCTATAAATTAAAAGGTAGATAATTTTAAAACTAAGCATGCGAAATTCGTGAATACGTAATTCCCAATAATTTGGTTCCTAGTATACTTCGAAAATATGATAACCAATCTCTATCAAGTCAAGAAAGTTTTGTCTGTGTGGCATCTGTTCTACCTAATTTCTTTTACATTTTCTGTGATATTTCTTGCTAGAATCATGAAGCAGTTATATTGATTAGTATAGTATTTCCTCAGGAATATATATTCTTTTAGCACGGTCCTCGTTGATGTACAATTTATAAAGTCGTTTTTTGGAGACATATATTCCTGCATGTACACAAAAAATTTTCAGTGTGACAGTGAAGTTTATTGGTGCTGATAATTCTAAAGCAAGGGAAGTCTTCATTTTTGTTAATTATGTCATTTTCTAGAACAGTCTTATGCGTTTGGTTAAATTATTAACCATTTACTCGTTAACTAATTTTGACAGACGGGGGATTTTATTATGCATCTAACTGGATTTATGTATTTGGAGCAACATAGTATTTTGTATTATTATTTTGCAGTAGAAGCAAACCTTGGCGACATCGACTTAATTTAAAATATATATGTTTTTATTTGTGCCTTGCCGAATATATATATATATATATATATATATATATATATATATATATATATATATATATATGACTCGTTTTTAAGGCTGTTTCTTGTTTTGGCTAGTTAGTGAGTGTGTATGCGTTTGCGTTTGTGTGTATGTGTGTTTGCATGTAAAGGTCATTCTCGCAGTATTGCAAAGTGATGTCTGAGATCTGGTCATTATTGCTTTGATAGCTTGAGAATTAACCATTTGTGCGCATTGTTCACTGTTACATATACAAGTGCTATTTTTCCCAGTATAGTTGATCGTTTCACCTTGTTGCGCAAAGTTGTCGTTTCCACATGGTAACAGCGCCAGTGTGGATTGCAGTGTTAAACGCTCACATTGTTTGGAGACTTCTGTCATCGTATGCGCCTCTGTTATTTCCACTTCAGTTTGTTGCCAATCCGATTGTATGTTTGTTGATTCTAGTCGAGGGCCTGTTTGTTCTTGACTGGATACTAGTAGATTGTTGTTGAATTTTGTTATTCTTGACCAGTCGATAAGAATATCATGTTGATGAAACTTTTGAATATTAAGGTCAGGTGTTTGTTGTTTAAAGTAAAGGGCTTCATAGATAAATAATAATTTTTCTGATTTTGCTTTATGTAGAATTGTGAAATTCAAAAGTTTCATCAACATGATATTCTTATCGACTGGCCAAGAATAACAAAATTCAGCAACAATCTACTAGTATCCAGTCAAGAACAAACAGGCCCTGGACTAGAATCAACAAAAATACAATCGGATTGGCAACAAACTGAAGTGGAAATAACAGAGGCGCATACGATGAAAGAAGTTTCCAAAAAATGTAAGCGATTAACACTGCAATCCACACTGGCGCTGTTACCATGTGGAAACGACAACTTTGCGCAACAAGGTGAAACGATCAACTGTACTGGGAAAAATAGTACTTGTGTATGTAACAGTGAACAATGCGCACAAATGGTTAATTCTCAAGCTATCAAAACAATAATGACCAGATCTCAGACATCACTTTGCAATACTGCAAGAATGACCTTTACATGCAAACACCCAAAAAACAACACAACGTATATATATATATATATATATATATATATATATATATATATATATATATATATATATATATATATATATATTGGCAGAATTATGTTATGGTCTGTATCTAAATTAGTCATCCATTAAGTCATTGTCAGAATCACCTAACTCATAGCTTGAATAGGATAACGATGGTTTGATACATAACCACCAACTACGCCAAAAAGTCAAGTGAACTACATAACTATCAGTTATATTATTCATAGTTTTCTAGTTAATGTATTTATAAGGAGGGCCTATTAAGAATTCGTAAAATAAAATTCCAATTTGTCTTCCATAACTTTCTGACAACAGAACAGAGTTAATGTTGCCTGGATTCACGATATCAATCGTCACGTACATATATGTCTTTATTTGAAGATATAAATTCAAATATATGTAGGAATATACATTGAAAATCTGACAATGTAGGGCTTTGTGTCTTTTTTCATTTAAGTTTTAAGAGAGAACGGATTTATATCCTTTGCTCATGCGGTTTTCGTCTTAATCTCCAAGTCCTATTTAAGCTTATCTATAAGTAGTTGCTTGATTCGTGACAATCAGTTTATGAATTGTTGTTATTTATAATAGCTATATGCCAAATGCGTTCTAATTTTTTAGATACACTATTTTATTACACTGTAGGCCATAAGATAAATTGAGGACTTACAACTAAAGTTCATGCGCTTAGTGCAATGCAATTGGCACTTGGCATATTGAATGGAAGGTGTGGAATTTAAAGCTTTTTTATTCATAAAACTGCTATTAAATCTTCCATATCTTTAAAAGCCAGTTTCAAAATAGCTGTATTGTCGTCTTTACGTGCTTTATTCCAACATTTAAATTTCATTATTTTTGGAGATAAAATATGGTGTAATAAAAACTATCGATCTCATCAAATACATAGAAAACCTTATAAGTTTAACAACGCTAATCAATTTGCAATTGAATATATATTCCCCGCATAACTGGTTTACATCAGTAGTGCTTTACGTATCTAAAAAGACGTTAATAATTATTCAAAATATTTTTCAAATGCGTGTTATTGAACACGACGAAGATAGAAACAACCGCTATGCACCTTCACTGCTATTTTTCTGACTAAAAACTAATTAGAATCTCTATCTTTATATTGCATTGATTGAATTTTGATTGTCTTTTAAAAGAATTTAAAAATAATCTTCTTTATTATAGTTATCATTTAGAGAACATTAAATTTATAATCCAGACAAAAACAGGTATATTTGAAATGAAATAAAATGAAAATAATAACAATGAAAATGTAATATAAATTTACATTATCATACGTTATTTAAGAACGAATCAATCTACAATCGTTTGACCAAATTTAATGCTATCCAATAAGTTATTCGCGGGAAATATTTTTTGGTATATATTAGCAAACGCACTCATCGTAAGCAACTTTAGTTATATTTTGGTATTAAAACAAAACTATTTTCGATATTGAAATAGTTTCAATTTAACCGAAGTCATAAGAGAGCATTGCTTCGATATACGAAAGCACGCTACATTGTGATGTACCTAAAATAATTAATTTTCTTTGTTGAGATGTTGTAGCTGAAATCAGAGTTGTACGATGGGACATCTAATTTTGCATCAAACGAGTTTTAATTATTTTAATCAATATCTAATAGAAATCTGCAAATAATTAAACAGAATTACAAAGTCGAATAATGAATAAATTTTAGCTACAGATAATAATACGGAGATTGAGGAAGTTACATTATTAAAAGTTACATAACAGGATTCTTATAAAAAGGTCCTTATAATAAGGCATGAATAATTTTGACGAAAAACCGCACAGTAACCCACATGAACATTAAAAACGAGATTATAATTTTGGTTGTATCTAACTTAAATTTGATTGTAAGATTAGAAAATTAGTAGCCAAATCATATTTCAGCGATGTTATTACACAAAATTTCATCCTTAGCTTACAGCCATGTAACAAAATAAAGCGCAGTAGTTACCTAACTGATTGGGGTAATAATAAATTACGTAAATAAATTAAAACCTAAGGCATAAGTTAAACAATATACTACCGACCAATGCCTATTTAAACGCCTTATTTATGGAACTTAGTTGGACTAAGAAAAAACAACAACGCTTTAATAAATTGCAAATTTTCCAACACATAAACCCGATTCAATGAATTCATTCTCATTAGCCTTCAATTGCATAATATTTCTGTACATTACGTTCAAAATCTCACAAGTGATATATAACAAGTCAAACTCAAAGCTGATCATACCGTCTTTAGCATATGATTTGAAATACACTAAGGCCATATGACTGATAAATAAGTATGTTCTGCTTCTCAACTAAGGAGATAGCACAAACCACTCGCCTTCTTACATATTTTAATGGAGCTTGTGCAAGATTATATTAGAGTACAAAAATAGTACCATCAAGTTTAATGACAGCCTTGCTGAAACACCTGTCAAGAGCCTCTTCACTGTCATGCGAGTAATTTAGGATAAAACATACCAAAAAACTTTTGCCTTAGATATAACGCGAGTCCCCAAATTATGTAAATTAAAATTGAAAACTAATTTGCTATTATAAACTTTAAATGTCATTTATATCTCCATTAAACAAGAGGAAGTTTAAAGTATTCAGAAAAAAGGTTATTCAATTTTTTTTCCTTTAGCGTCTTCATTAAATTTAGAAAGAACCTAAATTGTGTCATTCTGAAAGTCAGCTCATTTTCAACGGCGTGTTCACCTATACATTATTGTTAACGCGTCAAGTGTACTGAATATTTGTGCAAAATTAAGTTGAATTTTTTTAATATTATTAAGTAAAAATGTGAGACATCTTATACATTTAAAACTTCTTTGTTCGCACAACATAGATAATATGGACCAACATTTTACCAAATCACGTGAGGACTGAATTATTGGGTTCGCTATATGCAAAATTAAGGAAACAACTGGTAATGGATAATATATACACCAATAAAGAGAAATAGCCCTACACGAATCATACACCTGTATACGCGGACACACGCTCACACTCGTGTTATGATCAAATTTATTTCTTACTTTTTATCAAGGTTTCATTTTTGATATAAACAGCTGACCCATTATGTACAAACTTTTGTGAATATAAACTAAGCATTATATAGTATAGGAAAGGCAATTCATCCAGTAGACCGGTTTCGTCTTTCTTGAGAACTCCTCGCGTACTGACCACAATTTGCCAATTACAGAGCTCAAACCTAGGTCCGTCTGCTTTGGAATCTTGTCCTCTAATCATTGAGTCACCTTGCCGCACGCTACACCATATTTTCAGTTATATACTAGCTAAAGTTTCTTGGTTAACCTTTCCTTTATGTGGAGTTTATATGGAATCCTCTAGACTTAAAGTTCTAGCTAACAATCCCCAATTCGTTATTATAGATTAGATACCACATTACATGTGGAATTGCTATTGATTTAAACATATATATAATTAAACAAATATAAGTTGCGCGGGCCGAGATTCGAGTCTGGTCTATAGTAATTTTTGTACAGTATGTGATAAGTTACCGGTATATACGAAACTGCTCTACTTGATAAATTGCTTATTCTACACTATAAAAAGCTTGTTTTTCATTGATAAATGTATGCACATCATGAATCAGTTGTTTATATAAATATGGAAATTTTTATTAATATAATTGTTATCACTGCCCGCACAAGTAATGTTCATGTAATGATTTAAATTTCATTGTTCGTTGAATTGCACAGTTCAAAATTATTTATTGCACAGTTATTAAATTGGATTGAAGTGTAAACTTCCAAACGAAGTATTCGGCTTCTGTGGAAGAGCTGTCTCCTTTAACATCTATGATCATTAAAAAATATTCCTATATTACTTTCGACATATTATCCGCCAGTTTTTTGAACAACGTGAAGTAATACAATCATGCTATAGCATTAATTAGTTACTTCAATATCGCAATGAAATAAGTACGAGGTTATTTGAAAATGGAAATCACTGCCTTACTAACAAGTCTAAAACATTAGGAAAATTAATGGGAGATATATAAAAACCAGTTCTAGTATGTACATACATATGTCAGTATAGACTAAGAATTTTAGAATTGTTGAAAGAGCAGTTCAGCAGAAATCTTCAAATCAAGTTTGCGAGCTTGAAATAAATACCAATTCAATTTTATTTAACCATTCGTCGAGCAACATAACAAAACTACCGCCAGTCGCACCTTCCATGATCATCATCAGAGTACGACTGCAAACTGACTAGCGAGGATCAAACCGCATTGCACATATATGGAAAGCAAAATTATATATGTGGCTCTCACTTGTAGTAGTCTTGCATATATTATACGTGACTGGAAATGTCGGCTGCACAATTTCTATGCAGTCACGAACATTAACTTTTTGTAGCTTTCGCCACACACACATATATAGACAATACAATTAAAAAATATTTGATAGCGCGGGTGATGTTAAAAATTCTTTAAATCAAGTTTGCGAGCTTGAAGTAAACACCAATCTCATTGTATTTACCCATTTGTCGAACATTATAACAAAAATACTCTCAGTCGCACGCACTTGTTATATTGTTTGACGACTGGTTAAATTGGTATTTACTTCAAGCTCGCAAACTTGATTTAAAGAATTGTTACCACCACCATAACAATAAATTATTGTTTAATTGTATTGTCTATATATGTGTCTATGGCGAAAGCTAAAAAGTGTTAGTGTTCGTGACTGCATAGTAAATTTGTAGCCGATATTTCCAGTCACGTACAATGTATGCAAGACTTATAGAAATGAAAGTCACATATCTAATTTTTTTTCCATTTATATGCAATGCGGTTTTATCCTCGCTAGTTAGTTTGCCGTCGTATTCTGATGATGATAATGGAAGGTCGAAACGCGTCGGTGCGTTGCGACTGGCGGTATTTTTGTTATTTTATTCGACGACTGTTTAAATACAAATGGATCGGTGTTTACTTCAACCTCGCATACTTGATTTAAAGAATTGTTACCACGAACCGCGCAATCATTAATTTTTATTTCTTTAGAATGTTCACTTGTCAAAATTTAGCCAATGATGCGACTTTTGATGCAAATGCATAACAGTTTACTTGCTAAAATTAATTAAGCCTTAAGGTTGTTAAAAAGTTATTTGCTTGAATTTCTTTTGATGTATGATTTTATGGTCAATTGATGAAAACTCGTCAGTGAAACAAAAGATGTCTTATTATTTTAATTTGTAATTCTGCATTGACCATGTTAGCCAAATTGTTCGCTTTTTGATTATTTGGTTGCTGTTTTGCAACATAGATGATTGTCCATCATTTACGAAAATTCATTTACAAGCAGTAGTCACTATTATTCCTATCACCTCGTTCATAACAATTACGTTTTATCTGGATGCAATCGTTAGGCAGGAGATATTTTCTAAATATTGACACTACATTTTATTGTTATTAATACTAATAAGTATTATATTTGACAATTCAATTTGCCTCACTTTTTGGTGATTTGAATTTATGTTGGTACATAATTGTAGAACACACAATGTGCCACTTAATTTTACAGTCAAGATCAATGTGCGCAAGACTTGTAGAGGTGAGAGCTGCATATCCAACCTTGCCATCCATAATTATGTATTGCGGTTTGATCCTCGATAATCAGTTTGTCGTCGTACTCCGATGATGATCATGGAAGTTCGAAACGCGCCACTAAGTATGACTGACGGTAGATTTGTTTTGTTGTTCGACGACTGGTTAAATAAACTGTGATAGGTGTATAATTGAAACTCGCAAACATGTTTTAAAGAAATGTCACCACCACCCGCGCAATCATTGATTGTTTAATTGTATTACCTACATTATTACTTAAACGCCTGTTTTAAATCAAATGGTGAATACACGTCCGCTATTGCAAAACACATCATCGAAACAACGCACGTATGTTCTCAAGACCTAGCCTTCAAAGTAATTACTAAATGCAAAAACAAAAGGGAGCTAGCCACATACGAAGCCTTATGAATAAACCAATTTCAGCCGGATTTATGCAAGCAGAAGAAGCACGTGCAAGCATTGAACCTGAACTGGATGTGACGCACGCAATTGATTGGTTTCCGTTTTTCATTTATGTTCACAAATTTCTATCTTGTTTTGCTTTCCAATTTATATATAAAGATATGTTCATGAGTAGATACTTGAGGAGATAATGAGAAAGAAATGTTTCTTGTATCTGATAAAATTTCTTTTTGTTTTTGCAAACAGGAAGGGTACAATGAATTTTATTAAAGGAGGATGAAGCAGTGCTACAGGCAAGAATTGGGTGTGTATCTTGTGTATTAAATGAACTAAGTCTTTTTGCAAGAATAAAATTTTTGATGTTCTGCCGACAGTTATGAGGAAAGATAAAGCAAGAATTTTGAATAAATTGGAAAAAGATGTAAAACCTGGAGTTTTGTGTGATTTAATACCGATCGATCTTGATAAGCGTGTGCTTAACTTATCAAAAGTGCCAATCGATCAGCTAACAATGGAGGCACTATCGATGGGCCGAAATTATGGAATACATCCTTCTAATAAATGCGATGTTGATTTTGAGGCAGCATTTGAATTGCTATTTGAACAAACAGCTGACTTGGAGCCTACCAGTATTGATTATAAAAATTGGTTCAAGGCTACACTAGTTGATCAGGCTTCACATCTGAAATCGTCTAAATGCGCAGAGCAGCATGCGTTGACAAAGCAGCATCTAAATGCACTTAGAAGTATCAGCAGAAATGCAGACATCAAAATACTACGCGCTGATAAAGGAAAGAGCGTAGTTATAATGGACAAATCTGACTACGTACAAAAGATGGAAAACGTGTTAAAGGACAATACAAAATTCACACGTCTAGACGATAAATCAGATGAAATAGACAAGGTGGAGCGCAAAGTAATAAATGAAATTAAGATTTTGACAGATGCCGGTTTTATTGATGAGGCCACTGCACAGAAGCTCAAGCCAGTTGGATCATCTACACCAACAATGTACGGATTACCAAAAACACACAAAAGAGGTTGTCCTATGAGGCCAATTTTAT